>JAXIVJ010019377.1:0-17500 GCA_036785665.1 Chirona hameri | reverse complement strand
ATCAGACACGATTATACGCAGAAGTCCTATTGGATATGAAATACGGCATCCATGCTGTTCATGCTGTTGGAAACACTGACAATCTCTGCCAATAAACTGGGCACAGAGTGGACGGCTTTATTCGATTGGTTCGTGAAGGATGAATGACTGATCTCACTGTATCGCCCAAGGGTGGCACTTGTTGCATGATCTCACTGTATCGATCAAGGGTGGCACTTGTTGCATGATCTGACTGTATCGATCAAGGGTGGCACTTGTTTCATGATCTCACTGTATCGCTCAAGGGTGGCACTTGTTGCATGATCTCACTGTATCGCTCAAGGGTGGCACTGCGTCCCACTACTCAGCAGTTGTTGCATGCTGCGCCCCACTACTCAGCAGTTGTTGCATGCTGCGCCCCACTACTCAGCAGTTGTTGCATGCTGCGCCCCACTACTCAGCAGTTGTTGCATGCTGCGCCCCACTACTCAGCAGTTGTTGCATGCTGCGGCCCACTATTCAGCAGTTGTTGCATGCTGCGTCCCACTACTCAGCAGTTGTTGCATGCTGCGCCCCACTACTCAGCAGTTGTTGCATGCTGCGCCCCACTACTCAGCAGTTGTTGCATGCTGCGCCCACCTACTCCGCAGTTGTTGCATGCTGCGTCCCACTACTCAGCAGTTGTTGCATGCTGCGCCCCACTACTCAGCAGTTGTTGCATGCTGCGCCCCACTACTCAGCAGTTGTTGCATGCTGCGCCCACCTACTCAGCAGTTGTTGCATGCTGCGCCCCACTACTCAGCAGTTGTTGCATGCTGCGTCCCACTACTCAGCAGTTGTTGCATGCTGCGTCCCACTACTCAGCAGTTGTTGCATGCTGCGCCCCACTACTCAGCAGTTGTTGCATGCTGCGCCCCACTACTCAGCAGTTTTTTAATGCTGCGTCCCACTACCCAGCAGTTGTTGCATGCTGCACCCCACTACTCAGCAGTTGTTGCATGCTGCGCCCCACTACTCAGCAGTTGTTGCATGCTGCGCCCCACTACTCAGCAGTTGTTGCATGCTGCGGCCCACTACCCAGCAGTTGTTGCATGCTGCGCCCACTACTCAGCAGTTGTTGCATGCTGCGCCCCACTACTCAGCAGTTGTTGCATGCTGCGCCCCACTACTCAGCAGTTGTTGCATGCTGCGCCCCACTACTCAGCAGTTGTTGCATGCTGCGCCCCACTACTCAGCACTTGTTGCATGCTGCGGCCCACTACCCAGCAGTTGTTGCATGCTGCGCCCGTGGACCGTGGCGACAGGGAAGAAGGTTCTTTCCAGGTGGCTTCTCAACCGACGACACAGGGCTGCAGCTGAGCAGTATTGCGGTGATGATGCCTGAATGAGACGGGAACCGACGACACAGAGCTGCAGCTGAGCAGTATTGCGGTGATGATGCCTGAATGAGACGGGAACCGACGACACAGAGCTGCAGCTGAGCAGTATTGCGGTGATGATGCCTGAATGAGACGGGAACCGACGACACAGAGCTGCAGCTGAGCAGTATTGCGGTGATGATGCCTGAATGAGACGGGAACCGACGACACAGAGCTGCAGCTGAGCAGTATTGCGGTGATGATGCCTGAATGAGACGGGAACCGACGACACAGAGCTGCAGCTGAGCAGTATTGCGGTGATGATGCCTGAATGAGACGGGAACCGACGACACAGAGCTGCAGCTGAGCAGTATTGCGGTGATGATGCCTGAATGAGACGGGAACCGACGACACAGAGCTGCAGCTGAGCAGTATTGCGGTGATGATGCCTGAATGAGACGGGAACCGACGACACAGAGCTGCAGCTGAGCAGTATTGCGGTGATGATGCCTGAATGAGACGGGAACCGACGACACAGAGCTGCAGCTGAGCAGTATTGCGGTGATGATGCCTGAATGAGACGGGAACCGACGACACAGAGCTGCAGCTGAACAGTATTGCGGTGATGATGCCTGAATGAGACGGGCGGGCGGTGGTCAGAGGGGGGGGGGGGGGGGGGGAGGGTCTGAGGGCTGGTAAAGTCGACATGACGTCGGAAGCAGTGCTAAGTGGAGGCGATTGGCAGCAGAATAATGTTGTGTGATAGACGACGGGGAATGGATGATTGTGGTGGTTGGTGGATAGTGGGGATGGGTGATAGGTGATCATGATGGGTGATGGATGAGGGTGATGTGTGATGGGTGATGGGTGATCATGATGGGTGATGGGTGATTATGATGGGTGATGGGTGATGGATATGGGTGATGGGTGATGGGTGATGGGTGATGGGTGATGGGTGATCATGATGGGTGATGGGTGATGGGTGATGGGTGATGGGTGATGGGTGATGGGTGATGGGTGATCATGATGGGTGATGGGTGATTATGATGGGTGATGGGTAATGGGTAATGGGTGATGGGTGATGGGTGATGGGTGATGGGTGATGGGTGATGGGTGATGGGTGATGGGTGATGGGTGATCATGATGGGTGATGGGTGATTATGATGGGTGATGGGTAATGGGTAATGGGTAATGGGTAATGGGTGATGGGTGATCATGATGTGTGATGGGTGATGGGTGATGGGTGATGGGTTCAGTTCAGTTTATTGGTAGATCATTCCACTCGGTGGGTTAATGTTTGATGCATGACATGATACAGTGGTAAAACGGTGATACTAAACAGACACAGTAAGACAAGGCACAAATAAAATACACGTAGTAAAAGCCAGAAACATCGCAAATGCAGAAGGCTGCTTTTAAGATGTTCAAAGCGAATAGCTTATTTGGTTCGCTGCTGTTGTTATCGAGTTATAAACTTTTGGAAAACGCTCGAAGTGCAGAGCATAGAGCTGTTTTGCTGCCGTTTATTTGGAGTTAGAGGCTGTTGGACTGGGTTAATTACCAATACATGGCATTGGTGTTATCGATAAACATATTTCAGTATTTGAACGACGAGTACCTGGAAAATGAAGAGCTAAGAGAATAAATAAGAAAAGAAAGAACAAGAAAGAAAAAAAGAAATAAGAAGAAATAAGTGTTTTATTCGAATGGGATAGCGTGGTTCACTTTGCCCCGCGATTTTGTTCTCACACAAACATGTTTTGGCTTCTTCGGTGTCGAATTACGCCATTTTATAGAAGTCCTAGATAAAATTCATCCGAATGAAAATCAAAGCTGGAACACGAAACTACCCTTCGAACAAATGTGTTGGTAGATTCCGGTTGCCACTAAAAAAACATATGACGTCATTCCTTAGCTAGTCCGCTATACCCCACTCTCCTCTATGCATAATTTTAGGAACGTTCAGCTGAATGGAGATGTACAAAGTAAATGGCGCTTCCCTGGGACAAACTACATAAAAACAATAGCATGTAAAGTTAAATGTTCACATTTTGCATTTATTTATCTGCATTTTCATGCGACACATGTATTGATCGTGCCTCAATTTAAAAGTGAAATAACAACATTTTCTATTTCAAAAATTGAATTATGGGAAATAAAAAATATATCCATATGGTGGCGAACAGTATAATCCATCACTATCTCTGGTTTGAATGTTATTTGTAAACAAGTCATAGGGCCAGCAATGAAGTATGTTCTCCAACAAGCGTGACAACGTCCCTGATTGGTCAATGAAACAAATCGCTTACATTAACCCGCGCGGCGCTGGTCTCCAGCCGAACGCGCGGCGCTGGGGGGGGGGTAAATTTTACCCCCCCCTCGTATCTTCCGAACCAATAACCGCAGCGAGACGCGCAATGCGGCGATCGCAATCTCTCAACGAGAAGAATCGAATGCATACTCGAAATTCTTAAAATAAGGTCACATGTCAGGTCACGGTCAGGTCAAATGTAAAATGTAAGTATTTGAGTTTTTGGGGCTATACTTTCCATCCAAAGCCTTATATTGCAACTATTATCTCACAAAGTGCTCCAGAGTGTATAATGCATTTCCCGCATAAGTAAAAGTGAAATTGTAAGCAAAGGTCAAGGTCAAGGTCAGGTCACACAAGGTCACAGGTCTACGAAAGCCATGCGACACATGTTGTATGGGTTATTTTACACGTATAATTCGATAGAAGCAGCCATTTTCACAGCCTGACACCATATAATCGTCCTCAGGTCAAGGTCGGGTCACAATAAGGTCAAAATTTGAAATTGATTAATATAAATAAACATTGCATGTTTCTAGACTAGTTTTGTCTTCGAAATACAGTGGTGGCATTTATTTGTCTGTATCTGGTCAGTAAAAGCCAAGAAACGCAATTTAAAAAAATGACGTCATGAGTTACTTGTTCTTAGAGACCCATAAGTCAGTCAAAAATAAAGAAATTGCTTTGAAATTTGGTTTGAACATCGTTCATACTCGGTTCTCTAATACATCTTCCGTTTTTTTTTTTTAAATCTTCAAACAAAAAACTTTTGTGGAAATTCTTCCCCAAAAATCAGTTTTTTACATGTTTGGGGGTCAAAACCCCAAAATTTTGAAAATCTGAGATAACCATGTCAAAGACAATGTTATTTCCCTTCTTTTGACGCCTTTTATTTGCAATTTGCAGTAACACGCTATTTTCTACGATTTTTCAAACATTTAACGTTTTTTCACCATAAATGACATGGCATGACGTCACTAAAACGTCATTATCTGCCACAAATTTTCACAAATTTTATTTTTAAAAAATGGCAGAAGACGTAGAATTGATGCACCATAAGCTACCGTAAGTTTCACTTTGATATCTGTCATAGTTGTCAAGTTATGGAGAAAATCCGGGAGGGGGGGTAAAATTTACCCCCCCCAGCGCCGCGCGGGTTAAATACGTCGCCATCTTTGGCCAAGTTAATCCGCGGAATGCTTCACGGTTTTCTGAAACGTGTATTGATTGATTATGATTATGGATACACGGTTTAGAAAAATGTTTCATGTGTGCATTGTAATATATTCAATATCTATTTGTTGAAAATTGATGGGATTTTTTTTTTAAATCGTGAACACCAAATAGTTCGCCGTCCGGGGCCAAGTTAAACTGTCGATTTCAATGCACTTTTTTCAAATGCTGGTTGATTGTTCATAGAAGTTTGGCACATATTCACAACAGATAGAGTACATGAAACATTATATGCCTTCATGATAAATAACAAGGCGCAGGCAGGCGAATTTTCGCTGGGTTCGATATGTTTCCTCATATTTTGTATTGTTTGACTGTATATGGTGCTTGCGGTACAGCTCAACGACACCGTTTGCAAAAAGTTATACACCACTGTGCTCGCATTGTATTTTGTTCTAAAAAACGCGACCATGTCTCACCGCTTTTAAATTAGCTTAACTGGCCGACCTTTGATGACCTGATTACCGAACGTGACGTAGCCATGATGTTCAGAGCCATGCATCACCCGCGCGCTCCTGACGCATTGCGAGATCGGGTCGTGTACCGGAGTGACGTGACGGTCCGAGACACGCGCGGTGCTCTTGCCGGTCTACTGCAGCCGCCTCGGGTGCGCAGGGAGTTGGCCCGAAGGTTTTTTACCTACCGGGCGACTTCTGTGTGGAACCGGTCCCCTCTGATGTTCGGGATGCGGTGACCGCTCGCGGGTGTCGGGGAGCTGTGCGGGAGTGGTTGCGGGGGCCGGATGAGCAGTAGTTTGTTTGGTCATTAGGATATCATGTTTTGACCTAATTGGTTGTATCCTTAGGTAATTAGAGTAGTCTCAACTGTGTTTTGTGTAATTGTACTGAAACATACTGTATGACACTTGGCCATAAAAGTAATTTTATGGAGGCTAAACGAAATACATGATGATGATGATGATATGTTATTAAAATATTGGAATAAAAAAATGAAATTACAAAATTGTAATTACAAAATTGTTATAACATAATCGCACCTGACCTAAACTTTATAGCAATTACGGCCACAGGGACCCACGTTTAGAACGCTCAGCTCGCATTCGCTCGCTGCGCTGCGACCTACGGGGGGGGGGGGGGGCTGTCTCCACCCCCGGACCTCCCCCCAGACCATCTCGTAGATAAAACCTAACCCTACTGCGTAAATAAGTACCCTACGCCGCCCCGCCCATTGCCCCCGCAGTAGGGTAGATAAAACCTAACCCTACTGCGTAAATAAATACCCTACGCCGCCCCGCCCATTGCCCCCGCAGTAGGGTAGGTAAAACCTAACCCTACTGCGTAAATAAGTACCCTACGCGGCCCGGTCCATTGCCCCCGCAGTAGGGTAGATAAAACCTAACCCTACTGCGTAAATAAATACCCTACGCCGCCCCGCCCATTGCCCCCGCAGTAGGGTAGGTAAAACCTAACCCTACTGCGTAAATAAATACCCTACGCGGCCCGCCCATTGCAATTGTCAAAAATACGTAGACAAATGTTCCAACAACACGTACGAACACTGACAAAACTGTTCCAACGAGAGAAGAAAAACGTTCCAACGGATCCACGTAAGAACGCTTCCAAATGCGGCCCCACCATTTGGACGCTTCCAAATGCGGTCACACCAAGAACGCTTCCAAATGCGGCCCCTTGCATTGTCAAAATATACGGAGAAAACCCGTACCAACAACACGTACGAAGGCTGCAAAAAAAAACTTTCAACGAAACGTTCCAACGGATCCGAAAAATATACGGATACAAAACGTTCCAACAACACGTACGAACGCTGACAAAAAACAAAACGTTCTAACGAAACCATTCCAACGGATCAGAATATTTTATTTTTTCACAAAGCGTTTGTAACATATTTTATGGTTCATCCTGGCTTTGAAAGAGGAATGCGTGAAATGTCACAGCAAATTTGAAGTGGAACATAACAACAAGTGTTTCATAAACTGGATAGAATCGGATGAAAATTTAACTTCGCATAGATATAAACAATCGTTTTGTCTAACGAAAGGAAATGTTTTGTTGCCTTGCTGATCATTAAATAATATATTTTTATCTAAAGATCCGCCAGGGTTTCAATCGACCTTGCTTCTACCTCACGATGTAAAAGTCCGCTAAATTATGGTCTGTTGAAGTATACGCCTTTGTATATCAAATATAAACGTTTGGTATACTGCTTCATCCAAATTAGCATGTGTTTTCGTGAACGGAGACTATTTCCTTTCAAATCCATGTAAGATGAAGCCTTGAAACACAGGCGGCCAGAACCGCCCCTCATGCGGCCAAAGAGTCCCTTTCAGGTGGCCAGAACACCCCCTCTCAGCCGGCCAGAGCGCCGCCTCTCAGGCGGCCAGAGCGCCCCCTCTCAGACGGCCAGAGCGCCCCCTCTCAGGCGGCAGAGTGCCCCCTCCCAGGCCAGCAGCCCCTGCCAAACACAAAGCGCCCCTCGAGTTGGGGGGGGGGGGGGGGGGGCAATTGCCCCCTCCCCCTCTTCCACCGCCACTGCTCTTAACTCGCGCACTGCAGGGGGTTGATTTCCGCCCCCTCCCCCCTCCCACCTCAGGTTTTTCAAAGATTGCGAAAAAACGGCGGCGCGCAGCGCCGCTGGGTTTTCGCACACCTGTCAGGACATCAATTGCGCACACCTTGAGAGAGAAAAAATAACCTAGGGTCATCTCAGGTCAGGTCACCAGACCAGGTCAAGTGACCCCACCTTCAAAAATGTTTGCAGTTGTGCCAAAGCCAGAGTTTTTCACCGATCAGTTTGAAACTTACAGGATGTCATGAGGACATACATACTTACAATTCGTGTATCTCGGAATTTTGATATCAGTGACCTAATGTCAGGTCAATTTCGTAACCTCCCCATAATAAGTCAATGGGGAAATATGCAAATGCTAAGGATATGCATGATATTAGTCCAATTACTTCTGGATCATGTTATTATAGGATATTCTTGATGATCCAAGTGTAAGTTTTGTTCAGTGACCCCTATTGGGTCACTTAAGGTCATGCGAGGTCACCATCACTTTTTTGTCAATAACTCCCGACATAATGAAGATAGAGAATTAAAACAGACATCAATGTGTTTGTCTCGTCAATACACGTCTTCCCATATGCAACATGCCCTACTTGAGTCACCACTTGACCTTGACCTGAGGTCAATTTTTTAAGTTAACTTAACAAAGTCACCATGTATATCATTCAAAGCGCATTGACAAGATAAACACAATAACGTAAACAGTTTTCCGTTATCTTTATTACATACAAAGTTAATAGCGAAAAACGATTTTGCCAAAAAAAACGTCATTTTTTTCTTTTTTGACCTCTGGAGCAGACTTGTCAATGATTCATATTTGTCATGAGTCGATTCACAGTGATTCACGGACCATAATGAATGATTCAATCATGATTCAATCACTGAACATTACCATAATGAATGATTCAATCATGATTCAATCACTCAACATTACCATAATGAATGATTCAATCATGATTCAATCCCTCAACCTTACCATAATGAATGATTCAATCTTGATTCAATCACTCAACATTAAAGGGAAGTGTGGACTCCTTTGTCTAACTCCTTTGATTTTGAATGTGCGGCTCTAATATTGTATGAGCGTGATTGGGAGGTCATGCTCTACCTGTGTGCCAATTTCCATGCACATCAGAATAGTCTGCTGTTTGACCTTAACCTATGACCTGCTCTAAATCCTTTGATTTTGAATGCGCGACTCTAAGATTTCATGAGCGTGATAAGCAGGTTATGTTCTACCAGTGTGCTAATTTTCATGCAAATCGGTATAGTCCGCTGTTTGACCTTAAACCTATCTGACCTGCTCTAACTCCTTTGATTTTGAATGTGCGACTCTAAGATTTTACCAGAATGATCACTAGGTCGTGATCTATCTGTGTACCAATTTTGAAGCCAATCCAATTAGTCCGCGAATGTATTTCCGAATGTGAATGTGAATGTGAGCCAATTGGACACGCGTGTTGTTTATTTTGATTATAAAATTATATTTATAATATTTATTATAATTGCAAATTACAAGTTCCAAAAGCATTAATGACTTCACGTTTCACTTTTAAGCGAATAGAACATTTATTTTGATTTTGCATTAGGTATAATTTTTATAAAGCATGATGTGGAATAAAGCGGCGCCGATGCGACAGTGATATTTGGGACATGCGGAGGTCATGCAAATGTTTGTTTATGATTTAGTTTTTGATATGGTATAGCCTAGAAATTAGGAAAAGGTGGGTACCTTTTGATATTTTTTTCGTGTGAAAAAGGTGTGCGTGTAGTGTGTGGTTTATGAACCAAAGTATGAGTTAGTTACCTTTTCCAAGTATTTAGGTACCTACCCCTAACCCTACCAGTTCCAAGGTATTCACCTAGTTAGGGCTGATTGAACAGTGGCTTTGTGCCCACTGTAGTTGGACACAAAGCCTCGCTTTCTTTACGCGTAGATGAATTACAGGCTACAGCTCAGGACACAGAGCTCGTATAATTGGCCATTAAGTGCCTGGTTTGTCCACAGGGCACAGATGAATGCTGGGCCGCTGGCATATTTTGTGGACAGTTTATGCTGTTCGACCAAAAAATAATGATTCTTTGAGCAATGAATGATTCAATCAGCCTATTTTCTCTGTATGAATGATTCAATCAGTGACTCACAACATGTTTGCGCATGAGGTGAATCGATTCATGAGTCATTCATTTGAAATAAGAATGATTCAATCAAAAGTAGTCGATTCACATTGAATCGTTGACAAGTCTGCTCTGGAGCCTCAAATGTTGACCTGAGATCAAATTTGAGGACACCCTAGCGATTGCAAATTTCACTGGCTGGCGTTTTATTTTTTCCGTTTGTTTCTAACTAGTATAGTTTCTGAGATATATGGGAATTTCTGGGGCGATGTCCTAAAACAGGAACAAAAACTGGAAATTTTGACCTTTGGTGACCTCTGGTGACCTCAATTTTGACCTGACCTAAAACAATACTGAAATACTTTCGATAGAACATGTATCAAGCTATCAAATGCCGTTTTCCGCTTCTCGCTACGTAACGTAGTTTTCGAGATCTCAGGGGGGGGGGCGGAAATCAACCCCCCTGTAGTTCGTGTTCGGCGCAAAGCCCCTGCAGTGCGCGGGTTAAGTTTATGAAAACTGGAAAATCGCCAGGATCAGGTGGGACCCTGCCCGGTTGTATTTTTTGTTATACAAAATATCAAAATTCCGGATGTATTTTTTACAAATGAAAAGCGAAAGTTAGCATTTGTTATTTTCATCCGAAGGGGCCCACCGCGCAAATATAGAAAGCAAAAGTTATCGCGAAAATGTGTAACGGGTCGAAGTTCTAAGGATACAAAATATATAAAATAAGACGCGAAGTGTTCCTCATACCAGAGGCGCACACAAGGGGACACACTGGCCCACGTGCCCCTCCCCCTTATGAAATGCGGGCCCTCTAAGGCGGCTCGGTGGGGCCCCTGTCCGGTTGTATTTTTTATAAGAAGAAAATTCGGATATATTTTTCACAAATGAAGTGAGTTTTATTTTCTATTGTCATCTTGCACACCACGACTGTCCACCGCCCGGGACGTAATGCGCCAATGTGCATCCGTGCATCCATTCAAGCGTGCGTTCGGTATCTGGAAAATGTTTTAATTTTGATATTTTCCGCTGGAAAAATATCGACGACAATTTTCCCTTCGCGCGTTCGGCATCTACTCTGTCGGGGATAATGTTCCATTATCGCTCTGCAGAGCGTTCGGTATATGCAAGGATGTCGGCTTTCGGCTTTACATCAGCTTTTTGCGTGTGCTGTAAAACACGTATTTAACTCAACTCAGGCGTGAAATTGGTATTAGCCGACCTTAAAAGAAACAGGAATTACTTTGAGAACACAACATGTGCAAAAACTCCAGTCAAAAGACAGCAAATGGCCCCCGGTGAACGCAGCGGCAGTCGTCAGCTGGCTACGACGAAGGAATAATATCTAAGCGACCCTGCTCCGAACATTTTCCACGATTCTCACACGCGACGGAAAATTATCGGGGATGATTTTCCATTTTCCAAATATCGAACGTGATCCTTGTCAGGTCAATATTGATGTCACCAATGCCACCAAATGTCCAAATGTCAGTTGGCCATATATGGGTGTCCTTAAAAAAACGTTTTGCCTCGATAACTAGGAGCGCCGAAAAAGCGCCGAAAAATAAATTAAGAAAAAATACACTCGAAAGACATTTAACCCGCGCCGTGCCGGGGGGCGGGCGTTTAGACACCCTCCTAAGGTTTTTCGGGGTTAGCAGAAAAACAGCGTTTTGTTGTATGTATGTATGTATTGACAGTAAAAACACTCCGATGCATAAAACGGCTATTCTGAGTGTCGCGTCATGGTTAAAAGGTAGGGACATGTTAAAAACGACACTTAGCAACATGCATACTAGAAACTAAAATACACTACATGATCATACACACACTCACACAGCGACAGACATAAACATACACGACACCCATCATACACCATGTAAAAGATCACCGAGCTGACGTTTATAGAAGCTAAAGACGCCTCGCGCAGGTCCGGCGGCAACGCGTTGTAGCGCTACGCTACACTGTATAAAAAGCGTCTCTTGCCGGCTTCGGTTCTCACTCGCGGGAGGGCCAAATCAGCGTCCTGGCGTGTGCTTCTAGATCGAAACTCAGAGTTTGTCGAAAGCCGGGAAGCGAGAGCCTGTGGTTACCCGGTGGTGCGAATTTTGTGAAGAAGATTGAGGGATTGAAATTCGTACAGCTGCCGGGCGGTGAGCCAGCCCAGTTCATCTCGCACGTCCGATATGTGATCAAATTTACGCCGGCCAGAGACAGCGCGCAAGCCAAAATTGAGGATCTTTTGGAGGCGCTGTATGTTTTTCTCTGAGCCGTTGCCGAACACCGTCAAACAGTATCGGACGTGCGAGATGACAAGGGCGTCGACTATGATAGGAAGAAGTGACAAAGGGATCTGATGACACACGTGGGTCAGGCCGATGAGGATACCGTTACATGTTTTGACGAGGGCAGATACGTGTGAGTCCCACGAGAGGTTCTTGTCGAACAGTACGCCAAGGTTCCTCACCGTGGGGCTCTCACGCACTATGTCCTCGCGGAACCGAATAGTGGTCGGGGCCTTGCCGCGACAATTTTGACGGGAACTACAGACCATGAGTTCTGTTTTCCCGGTATTTACTTTCAAACCATGGGAATGGAACCAGGCTTCGAGAGATGATAAAGCCTGTTCCATGGTAGCAATGAGCTGAGGAAGGGATCCTTTTTTGCCTGAGACCAGAATTTGGGTATCGTCAGCGTACTGCACCACGTGCGCCTGTGGTGCGAACAGGGAAAGATCGTTGGCGAAAATCTGGAATAGAAGCGGGCCGAGTGAGGATCCTTGGAAGACACCGATAGGATTTGGTAGGGATCGGGAAAGGTGACGGTTTCCACGCCCGTCAGCTGTACAAACAGATTGAGTGTGGCCAGTGAGGTAAGAGGAAAACCAGGTAGGATCGATAGAATAGGTTTGAAGTTTAGCTTTGCGTGGTCGATCACGTCAAAGCATTTTGACAGATCAATGAGACAGAGGAGGGTGATGTCCTGGCGGTCGGTGGCGGAAAGGATATGATCGGATACGGCAAGAAGCGCGGTTTCGGTGGAGTGATATGAGCGAAAACCGTGCTGGGAAGAGGAAAACAGATGATTGTTAGACATATAAGTGTACAGTTGCCGCTGCACGACTTTCTCTACTAGCTTTGGGAAGGCGGGGACGATGGAGATGGGACGGAAGTTTGATGTTTCGGAGAGGCTCCCGGATTTGTGAATAGGATTTACGATAGTTTTTCCAGGACGCGGGAAATTCACAGGTTGTGAGACAGGTGTTGATGACATGAAAGAAGACATGGCCGATGACGTCAAAACAAAGTTTCAAAACCCGGATGCAGATGCCGTCAGAACCACAGGCTCCTGAATTTTTCATAGAAAAGAGGGTAGAACGAAGCAAGTCGAGAGAAACAGACTCCAGAAAGAAAGCGCAAGCGCCAACCCTCGGGAGTCTACAGGAAAGCTAAAGGGGCTCCCCCTGTCCCGAACCTCACCCGCGACACGAGGCCCCACCCCGACGAAGTACTCGTTTAGCTCGTCGGGTGTGGCCTCAGGCGCAGCTCTCTGCGCGGACTTCTTGCCCTCTATAATTTAGCGAATGTTCCGAAAAATTGTGGTAGGACCCTGCTCGCTCACCCGCCTGGAAATATCTCGTCTTACATCATACCGGATGTCTGATTTTACTTTCTTATCAAGAGCGAGGAAGGCCGGGGTCCTACCACTGTGGGCAAGAAGACCGCGGCGCTGAGCCATCAGCCGCAAGGTGGCGTCCGAGACAGGGGGTGCCGAAGGGTTGTACAGCTTGATGCGCTGTGAAGGGGCATGAAAGTCAAGAATGGACAGAAACAGATCGGAGAAGGCAATCCACTGATCGGCAACTCCCGCGCGCGAGAACAGTCAGTACGGCACAGCGAAAAATGAAAATCTAACACATTCATCCTATGAAGACGTCCAGAGTATATGAATATCGGCTTCGCACGTGCTTTAGGGATGTCAAGGTGGGCAACAATAACAAAATGATCACTATAGGCGCATTGATATACTTGAGCATCAGTTGTAAAATTAGCCACGTTCGTGATAAAACATCTAACACATTCATTAGAGACCCAGACCTAAAAGTGGGGGCACGTACAAGTTGGAACAGGGATAAGTTTTCTAAAAACTCTAAAAGTCTGACTCTACAAGGGTCTGCGACCGTTCCTAGAAGATTACAATTCATGTCGCCAGCATGATAATAAGAGGATCGGTAGAACTAAGTAAGACACGCTGCACTTGGGTCTCGAGACATTCTAAATCGATATAAATCTGAGCAGAGCTGTGATGTGGGGGCCTATACACAGCACACACGTTGAAACGGCGCCCACACAAACTGGTCACTGAAAGCCATAAAGTTTCTAATTTACATTGATCACAATCACATACTGACTGGAGCCTCCTAACTTCAAAATCCGACCTACTAAGAACAGCAACTCCCCCCATAGCCTCTACCATCAGGTCGATCCGCGCGGGTCAAAGTATAACCAGGGAAGTTAATATACCGTGAGGGTGTTTCAGATTTTAGCCAAGTTTCAGAAAGAACACAGACATCACAGCTATACAATTTAACATTGGGGGAGGGGGGGGGGGAGCTCGGGCCCTCCCAAAAGAGATATAAAGTTCCGCCCTGCCACCAACACTAATCGACCCGCCCGACAGCCGCAGAAGCAAATCAGCAGCTTCCAGTGAATCAACACGCCCAGTGGAGGGTGGGGGCACATTTGTGCCCCCGAAGTGCCCCCGAAGTGTTTTGTGAAACGAAGCAGAGCAGGGCGGTGTTTGTTGCGTGAAAATAACGCCAACTCAATAGCAGATCACTTGATGCAAAACAAATCAAAATCGGTCGATACATTTTTGAGTTATATGGATTTTAAGTCCAAGATGGCGGCCATAATCGCTGTCGGCAAATCGATATCTTCGGAACCAACAGTTGGACCGGGATGGTTCAAACGCCATTCGGTAGACAATGTCAATGTTCATCCCCGGAAATAACTTTGGACACATTTCTGGTGACCTGTGACGTCACAGAGGTCAAATTCCAAAAATTGTGACATTTGGCCAGATTTGACCTTCGTGACCTCGTTTGACCTTCAAGATATGGACTGAAGGTCAACACAATTTTACAAAATGTGGATAATCATAGCACCTACCTACCCTGTAAGTTTCATCATTCTAGCTCTCATACTTTCGGAGATCTTAGGGGGAGCACTATGTAAAGTGCCCCCCCCCCCCTCTCCACTGCGTGTTAGTGGCATACCCCTATCCACTGCGCGTGTTAAAGGGACTATCCCACCTTAACATTATATTTTAGTTGAGATAGCCATTTTGATGGCTTGGCATTGAAATTAAGCATGATAGCAGTTAAAACAACCACAATGATCTAATCAAAAAGATATTCGAGTTTGATTTTGACATCTGTAAAAAATAAGGCCCATGTGTATTTGAATAGGGCCTCTAAACCGACAACGTCGTCTCTCTTTACCCAACTGGTAATGATAGTCGACTTGTTTTAAGGTCAGCCTTGGAATATTTTCGTCTTTCATTTCTCGATCCCCTGGTGGTTCGCAAATCGCAATCTAGAGGCTAGCACTATCAGCTGGAGTTGATGCAGCAGTTGGCCGCCAGGGACCGCTAGTGAGCCAGGGTGTTATGACGTCGCATATTATTTATTGATAAATCTATCAATCAACCAATATTTAGTGGTACCATTTGCTTGCGACGTCATAACACCTTGGCTCACTTGTGGTCCCTGGCGGCCAACTGCTGCAACAACTCCGGCTGATAGTGCTAGCCAATCTAGACACCGGGTGGTTCCCTTTTTCTGCGCAATAGATGTCGACAAAAATTGTGCCATACATTTGGCAGCACAAAAGATTTCCGTTATTTTTTTAAAATAAAAAATCATAATACGTCACCAACCCAACTTTCCGCTTAAAACTAAAAGTTGAATTTCTTCCAAGATAAACATTTTTTTCCGAAGAAAAGTTCACATCATGTTCAGCTGACCTCGCCTGACATGTAGACATACAATTAAGTGTGATTCGACAACTTTCAAAAATGTGGGACAGTCAAGGATGGAAAAAACAGTATTTGTATTTAACGACTTCAGGACATCCGCACACATTGTGGCTATTCCTTAACTGAGAGCCATGAGCCGACCAATGCAGCAATGCATTTGCCAATGCAGCAGTGCCCGAGGTCGTGCCATTTAATCCGCCTGAACTACATGTCGAACTGAAGATCAAAGTTGGGGCCATTCGGATTGACCTACAGTCTATTCAGAATTGCAATGAACCCCGGGGATCGCAATAACGCTGGACTGGGGCAGACAGCAACTAAACTGCCGCAGACACTGTCGGTTTCCCGGAGCTCCGGTCCCGCGGGCTGCTTCATCGTCATTACCAAGGGATAGTAACCAGCGGCGAATTAGTTCGGGTCAATTGATCGAGACGGTCAGCAGTGGCCTCTGACGAAACACCGAAGATTGCCGCAATGCCCGCGGCGTGATGTTCCTAAAACCTCAGAGACCGGCATGACGTCGTGCTAAAGGATGCAGGGATAATTTCCTGGATATTACATAATTTCGATACTACATAATCAAATCAAGACCATTATGGGCATACTTTGTTAGCTGAGCTTATACCGTGGCTAATCGTATACGTATTCATGGTAACGGAGCGTGGAGGGTCACGATCGATTTCGGCAGTATTTTGTTACGAAGCACCTTTGGACAGGCACGTAGCCAGGATTTCGTCCAGGCGGAGGGGGGATCAAAGCGTTGACAGGGCCCTTCCCGAGCGTTGGCAGGGCCCTCTTCCCAAGCGTTGAAAGGGCCAAACAAAACGGGTTAAAAGGCACGTTACAAGGATGGAAAAAACAGTATTTGTATTTAACGACTTCAGGACATCCGCACACATTGTGGCTATTCCTTATTCCTAGCCCGGCGTCACGAGACATAAAACAGTAGGTACATGGGGACACAGGGAGTTGACATTCATACTCAGATACATACCGGATAAAACAATGGTGCACGGCTTACAAAACTATGCAGCAACACAAAATAGACATAAACCGGTAATGTGAAAACAATAGCACAGACAAAGCATGGCTGCCACACGTTAGTTTACACCTCGGCCTTTCATGTACACCCGCAAGTTCCGTTTAAATGAGGCAGGTCTCAGACCAGTCAGTTCGGTCGGTAAACTGTTGTAAAGACGAGGGACTCGGTACGAAAACTGACGTCTACCGGCTTCAGTATTACAGGTATGGCATGGGCCATACCAACTTTTAGGACCTGGAGTTAGCAAACTGCCATATCAACTTTGGAACCAGCGACACCAATTTGGAATCAGCTATACCAACTTGGAATATTTTTTAAGCTCAAGAGCTGGAACTCTTAAACAAATTGCGCTGCGAAACAGCGCGAAAATTTTGAGTCTTATGCCCTGGATATGCTTTCTCATCAATGCGTCGCATTGCGCATGGTGCGGACCTATAAAAATGGTATATTTTGCGTATTAAAGTGCGGTAAAAAAGTACCAAAGTGAACTATTTTGCCCAATTATATAGGAAAGTAACAAAATTACACATAAATGCGCCGAGAAACGGGGGATTTTTTTTTCTTCTAACCCGCATATAATTGAATTTGTATTTACATTGCGCCGCGGAGCGGCGCCAAAATTTTCAGTTTTATTCCCTGGACAACTGCATTCTTACTGTTGAAAGGCTCCCTTCAGATCGTCTTGGGGCCCCTTCGACCTTTTCAACGGCCTTCCGACCTGTTCAGAGACTCATCTGGGATCCGCGAAGCGAAAAGACATGATGTGGGTGATATAATATATATATATATATATATATATATATATATATATATATATATATATATATATATATATATATATATATATATATATATATATATATATAT
>JAXIVJ010019376.1:0-15000 GCA_036785665.1 Chirona hameri | reverse complement strand
GAAATAGAGAAAAGGTAATTATGTATTCGTATCTGGTCAAAAAACGTCAAAAAATGTATTAAAAAATGACGTCATGAATTGCTTACACTTAGGGAGCCATCACTCAGTCAAAAATAGATATATTTCTTTGAAATTTGGTTTGCGTATTGTCCTTCTTCGAAAATCATCATTATTATGTACGTTTCATTTACATGGTGTAGATGAACGACTGACTGTTGGAATGTCTGACGAAGCTTATACATTTTGACCCGGGATACGGCTAGAGAAAACAGTGAAAAACATGGGAATGAGCACATTATGAGAAAATATGTTTTTTTGAAACATATTTTCCCATAATTCCAATAATTTAAAACACTTATAGAAGTGATTTAAAATATATTTAGAAAATGCTCCATTTCCCATTGCTTCAACAAAAACATGCCCTCGGGCGCCCTCTTACATACGTCACAGGCGTCTTGCCAGATCTAGTAGGAACTAAACTTCGACCCCCCATGGTCATGACTGCCAGTCTCGGTGTCAAAAAATATTTGTCACTCGACCTGCGGTCTCATGACAAATATTTTTAAACACCTCGACTGGCAGTAATTTCCCAGCATCGTTCAGAAATATATATTATTATATGCCGCAAATTCCAGTCAGGTTCTTATCACACACAATGTTTTCACGCGCTTTGGTAAAATAAATTTACCCTATAAGCTTCTTTTTTTATAATACTACGTGTAACCACACCTCTTGGGCCAATGTTTTTTGATATCCCCGGCGTATAGTACATGGGTTAAGCTAACAAAGCCATATAGTGTAACACTTTTCAATGGCTCCGTTAACCTTCTTGCAAAGTAATCATAAACCCGTGAATACGCTGGGATTTTTTATATGACACTGGAAACCAAATACATTATTGAATAACCCCCTATAGAGGCGTCAACAAAGATTGTATGGTGGGGAGCATCCGGTGGAGAATAAGGAGATGGAAAATATAGTATGTGTTCATGCTATGGTTAATTAAAAATAATGAAGGGCTAATGTTAGCCCTGAAGAAGCCACAAGGCGCAATATATGCTAGTGTTGCATTCAATATTGTCTTCATTATTTTTAATTAACAATATCATGTGTACAGGCTATATTTTCCATCTACCTATTCTCTGTACAGTGCTCATTACAACCAGCCATTATACGAGCATATAGCATCCGGCTGAGCAGGGAGGATTCAGATTTCAGATACAGGGATCGATATACAGTGCAACCGAATGCCGCCAGCGCACAGCACATTGATCTGCGGTCGTGCCACCGTGCATCGCCGACTTGATGGATTTCGAGAATATTCAGCGTTCAGCATCCGTTCTGGGAGTCAGAGGAAGGGAGGAGGGGAGGGAGGGAGGGAGGGAGGGAGGGAGGGAGGGAGGGAGAGAGGGAGGGAGGGAGGGAGGGAGGGAGGGAGGGAGGGAGGGAGGGAGGGAGGAAGGGAGGGAGGGAGGGGGGAGTCAGAGGAAGGGCGGGAGTTCCAAGGGAGAGAGGGAGTGAGCGGGAGTCAGATGAAGTGAGTGAGAGGGATTCAGAGGAAGGGAAGGAGGGATTGAACGGGAGTCAGAGGAAGGGGAGAGGAGTGAGCGGGAGGGAGGGGGTGAAAGGAAGGGAGTGAGTCAGAGGAAGGGAGGGATGAATTGAGCGGGAAGGAAGGGGTCAGATGAAGGGAGTAGAAGGGAATCGGAGGAAGGGAGAGAGGGAGTGAGTGGGAGGGAGGGGTGAGAGGAAGGGAGTGAGAGGGAGTCAGATGAAGGGAGGGAGAGGGTGAGCGTGAGGGAGGGGTGAGAGGTAGTGAGAGGGATTCAGAGGAAGGGAGGGAGGGAGGGAGGGAGGGAGGGAGGGAGGGAGGGAGGGAGGGAGGGAGGGAGGGAGGGAGGGGAGGGAGGGAGGGAGGGAGGAGGGAGGGAGGGAGGGGGGGGAGAGGTGAGAGGGAGAGAGGGAGAGGGAGTCAGAGGAAGGGAGGGAGGGAGTGAGTGGGAGGGAAGGAGGGGGTGAGAGGAAGGGAGTGAGAGGAAGGGAGTGAGAGGGAGTGAAAGGAAGGGAGGGAGGGAGTGGGCGGGAGGGAGGGAGTGGGCGAGAGGGAGGGGTGAGAGCAAGAGAGTGAGAGGGAGCCATAGGAAGGGAGGGAGGGAGTGAGCGGGAGGGAGGGGTGAGAGGGAGGGAGGAGGTGAGAGGGAGGGAGGGAGAGGGATTCAGATGAAGGGGGATGGAGTGAGTGGGAGGGGGAAGGGGGGGGGGTGAGAGGGAGGGAAGGAGGGAGGGGAGGGAGAAGGAGTCAGAGGAAGGGAGGGATGGAGAGGGAGGGAGTGGATGAGAGGAAGGGAGTGAGAGTGAGTTAGAGGAAGGGAGGGAGGGAGAAACGGCAAATAGCCGTTTTCACAAAGGATTTTTGCACTGAAAAGATTCTGAAAATGTTCTGAAAAGTTTTAAAGTGTTGGTATAAAAATCTTAGTAGCCGTTGTCACGAAGGATTATTGTGCGAAACTTTTAAAAACATTTTAAAATGCTTTGAAAAGTTTCGACGATCCATTCCTTAACTACACAACTTTTACATGCGATTTTTTTTTGCTTGAAATGTCCCTCAGAATTTTGTAATATGTTGGTAAGAATAAAATATGTAAAAGAAAATGCGGTTTGGTGGTAATTACCAAGATAAGCATTGCTAGGTCAGTTGTGATCTCCACCGACTGAAACTTGTCAAAACTTCAGAACGGTTCATAAACATTCTGTGGCGTGTGACGCTATTGGCCGCAATGGACTCGCCCAGTCCGGCCCAATCTGGCGGCCGGCCTGTGCGGCTTGGCTTTGTCCATGTGCGTGCGGCACGCGGGTCGGAAGCGGCGGCGAATCAATGCAGGCACATCACTGCGCATGCGCAGACAGACCTGTCATCCATGACGCTACCGGATTTAGTAACTATTATGACGGTATGCAGGGGCTCCGCCACAGGGAGGGACGGGGGGGGCCGTGTCCCCCAACATTTTCGGATTTTAACATTACGCCTATGGGCGTTGCATGGAAAGAATATGTCCGTCAAGTTAGGATCGTATCCGTATTCGTTTTCAGCGTCGAGTTCCGATTTGCCGATCCGAGATAAGCAAACACCAAAGTTTGTATCGCTGTCCCGACAAACAGCACCTCCAAGGAATTTGGTTTCAAGGTCATACGTCAACGTTAAGGTTACTTTAGGTCACTTTGAAAAAAGGTGTGCCCTCTAAAATCTGTATTTATCAACATATTTGAGAAAAACAACCACCAAAGTGTGGCGCACCGTCCCGAAAAACCGCCACTCCGAGGAATTTTGTTTCAAGGTCATAAGTCAACGTCAAGGTCACTTTAGGTCACTTAGAAAAACGGTGTACCCTCTAAAATATTTATGTATCATCTGATTCAAGGAAAACAAGCACCGAAGTGTGTCTCGTCGTCCCGACAAGCCGCATCTCCGGGTAATTGGGTTTAACCCTATTTGTAACAGGCTCCTGGCTACCCCTATTTGTAACAGGGGGGGGGGGGGCGGATTCCATCCCCCCCGGAGATCTCGAGATCTACCCGTCCGATTTTCACAAATGAAACGGTGTTTGGTTCCCCTAAACACAATCTACATTTCTAAATAATTCACAAAATCTAAATGTTTGATAGGGGGGCAACAGGGGGGCAACAACTACAAATTTTAGTGGTATTTTTTATCCAAGATAGCTGTCATGTTTATGCACCGATTTTAACACAACTAACAGGAATTGATAGAGATTGAATTGGAAATTGATATATGACGGTGAGGTTTGAAAATTCAAAAATCATAGGCGTGTGCAGGTCACTCAATATGGGGGTGAAGTAAATGCGTAATAAAATCATTTTTTGATGTTGTTTTTTGATAAATGAAATGGTATGTGATTGTGACATTAGACAAAACAGTTATAATTAATATTTTTGCCAAAGGCGGTACCAGGTTAGTGAAAAAGGGAGGTCAAATTGGAAAACAATATTAACCGCAGACAAGTTGCTACCCAGCACTATACATATGTTACTGATCGTAGATAGTTCCTTTTTGCATGTTGTACTTCATCATAGGCGTATCCAGGATCCAAACTGGGGCGGCGCAAGACCCTTTGATAAGTATATTATCCGCTATTATGATACTTACTAGTCAACAGTGACTATTTCATTTACAACTTCAATTAGCATTGCTTACCCCCCTTTTTACCCTACGTGGACTCGCCTATTATCTTATAATCGTTCGTAGAGTACTCTGTGGTGCGTTTTTCATCCGAAAACAGCAGTGTGTTATGTCATTGTACGCCCATGCCTCTTAGTTTCCTTGCAATAATATTACCCCCTTTCTTCCATTCCTGATCGCGCCTCTGCAAAAAAATGACGTTATTCCCTTTTCTGGCCTCATATGTGCATATATCATTATAAGCTAACCATTTATTGCACCGTTATCGCTGGCATATCGTCATCACCATGCCAGTCACCCCCAATTTCATGTGCCTGAACACGCCCCTGAAACTCTATATGTAATAAATTATGCAAATAATGGAAGCAGAAGCTATCTTTTACATCTTGATAGCTATAAATGTCCCTTACATCGCTCTATTGGCTTCCCGCTAAGCATTGAATACTTCCTGGAACCCCCCCCCCCCCCCCTTTCAAGCCCCTGAAACCACCTCTGCCATGCAATTTGTATGATATTGCATTAACATCAACTAATTTGCACTTGTTGCAATCACCGTAAACCGATGTAACTCCTTCATACTTGAGGCAGTTAGGAAGAAACCGTGAAGATCGCATTTCCGTATTATCGCCAAATGTCGCCTCCGAACCCACCCAAAACTGAACCCTGGAACCGCCTCTGTTCAGGTTAAGAACTTCAAATTTTGTCTCCAAATGCGGTATTCAATTCTATGAAAAGTCCCAAAATTTAATGGGCCTGCTCCCAGCCGTTCTGGAGATATCTGCGCAAAACATGAGGGGGCGCGGATTCCGCCCCCCTCCCCTGTTACAAATAGGGTTAAGGTCATAGGTCAACGTCAAGGTCACTTTAGGTCACTTTAAAAAACGGCGTACCTTCTATACCTCCCTCTTGTCCGCCCCTGTAGCTCAGTGGGAGAGCGCTGGACTTCTGACCTATCCCGGTAGTGGCAACCCGGGTTCGAGTCGCTTCGGCGCTCGCTATTTGCTCCTGACTGGGATGGCCTGCGGACGGTGGCATGCCACCGTCCGCAGGCTGCACCGCTGCAGCGGTCGCACTTAAGGTCAGGTGACGTCAGTGAGCGGGGTGGACCGTGTCCAGGTATGTCGGGCACATACAACTTTCGTCTCTAAATTCTGCCAGCCAACAGGAATTGCGCGATCGGGTGGTGAGGGCAGGACCTGCGCAACAAGCTCTGCTTAGCGCAGGTCCTGATCTCGGAAATCCATCCATACAAAACATTCGGACTAAATTTTAAAACAAAATTAATAATAATAATAATCATCATCTTAATTTATCAACATTTTGAGAAAAACAAACACCAAAGTGTGTCTCGCCGTCCCAAAAAAACGCACCTCCGAGGAATTTTGTTTCAAGGTCCTAGATCAACGTCAAGGTCAAATAAGGCCACTTGGAAAAACAACGTACCCTCTTAACCCTATTTGTAACAGGCTCCTGGCTACCCCTATTTGTAACAGGGGGGGGGGGGGGATTCCGCCCCCCCCCGGAGATCTCGAGATCTACCCGTCTGATTTTCAAAAATGAAACGGTGTTTGGTTCCCCTCAATACGATCTACATTTTTAAATAATAAACAAATCTACATTTTTGATAGGGGGCAACAGGGGGCAAAAACTACAAATTTTACTACAAATTTTACATTTATTATTACACACGAATTTTACAAATTTTAACTACAGGCCAGTTTTAATTCTCCCAACAGTCGAAAAAATAACGGAGCGCATTATCTGTGAACAGGTTATGACTTATTTGTTAGATCACAACATTCTTTGTAGCGAACAGCACGGCTTTAGACCGGGGCACTCTACGGAGTCAGCAATGCTTGACGTCATCGGTCACTTGGTTGATAATATGGATTCTGGTCATATTTCAGGTATTACGACAGCTGACACATCTAAGGCTTTTGATTCTGTGAAACACACCAGGCTTTTATAAAAATTAGGTTGGTACGGTGTACACAGCCATTGGTTTGAAAACTGGCTTGCTGAGCGCTCTCAGTGCGTTAGGGGAGGATTGTTGAGCGCGCCTGTCACGCACGGCGTAATTCAAGGTTCGCTTCTCGGGCCAATTCTGTTCCTTTTATTCACTAATGATTTGCCATCTTACTTTGACGACTGCAAAATCGTATTATATGCAGATGACGCACAATTCATTCACTGTTGTAACACTGTAGATTTGCCCAACCTTCAGTGTCGCGTTGAAGCAAGCTTAAAAGTAGCGAGCGCTTGGTTTGAGGATAATAACTTGCGTATCAATCCAAACAAAACTGATGTCATGATAGTTCGGTGTAGGCAGCGACGCTTAGATATAGATTTTTGTGTTAACTTCGGAGGCACCGCTATTCACCCATCATCATCTGTTAAGGTTTTAGGCATGGCTGTTGACTGTAACTTGACGTGGGCTTCACATGTGTCTTTGGTGGTGCGTCATTGCTATGCAATCATCAGCGGCCTGTCTAAAATGTCTCATCGTTTGCCATCTGACGTGAAAAGATTGTTAATTGAAGCGCTAGTGTTTCCTCATATTTTGTATTGTTTGACTGTATATGGTGATTGCGGTACAACTCAACGACACCGTTTGCAAAAAGTTATAAACCACTGTGCTCGCATTGTATTTTGTTCTAAAAAACGCGATCATGTCTCACCGCTTTTAAATCAGCTTAATTGGCCGACCTTTGATGACCTGATTACCGAACGTGACGTAGCCATGATGTTCAGAGCCATGCATCACCCGCGCGCTCCCGACGCATTGCGAGATCGGGTCGTGTACCGGAGTGACGTGACGGTCCGAGACACGCGCGGTGCTCTTGCCTGTCTACTGCAGCCGCCTCGGGTGCGCAGGGAGTTGGCCCGAAGGTTTTTTACCTACCGGGCGACTTCTGTGTGGAACCGGTCCCCCTCTGATGTTCGGGATGCGGTGACCGCTCGCGGGTGTCGGGGAGCTGTACGGGCGTGGTTGCGGGGGCCGGATGAGCAGTAGTTTGTCTGATCATTAGGATATCATGTTTTGACCGCATTGGTTGTATCCTTAGGTAATTAGAGTAGTCTCAACTGTGCTTTGCTGTAATTGTACTGAAACATACTGCATGACACTTGGCCATAAAAGCAATTTTATGGAGGCAAAACGAAATACATGATGATGATGATGATGATGAATTTTAGTGGGATTTTTGATCCAACATAGCTTTCATGTTTATCGACCGATTTTAACACAACTAATACGAATCGATAGAGATTTGAATTGGAAATTGATATATATTGGTGGCGTTTGAAAATTCAAAAATCATAGGCGTGTGCAGGTCATTCAATATGGGGGTGAAGTAAATGCGTAATAAAAAAAAATAATGTTGTTTTCTGATAAATGAAATGGTATGTGATTGTGACATTAGACAAAACAGTTAAAAATCGTATTTTTGCCATAGGCGGTATCAGGTTAGTAAAAAAGGGATGTCAAATTGGGGAAAAAATATTAACCGCAGACAAGTTGCTACCCAGCACTATAAATATGTTACTGATCGTAGATAGTTCCTTTTTGCATGTTGTACTTCATCATAGGCGTATCCTAGATCCAAACTGGGGCGGCGCAAGACCTTTTGATAAGTATATTATCAGCTATTAAGATACTAACTAGTCAAAAGTGACTATTTCACTTACAACTTCAATTAGCATTGCTTACCCCCCTTTTACCCTACCTGGACTCGCCTATTATCTTATAATCGTTTGTAGAGTAGCCTGTGGTGCGTGTTTCATCCGAAAACTGCAGTATGTTATGTCATTGTACGCCCATGCTTTTAGTTTCCTTACAATATTATGACCCCCTTTCTTCCATTCCTGAGCGCGCCTCTGCAAAAAAATGACTTTATTTCCTTGTCTGGCCTCATATGTGCATATATCATTATAAGCTAACCGTCTATTGCGCCGTTATCGATGCCATATCGTCATCACCATGCCAGTCATCCACCTTTTCATGTTCCTGAACACGCCCCTGAAACTCTATATGTATTAAATTATGCAAATAATGGAAGCAGAACCTATCTTTTACATCTTGATAGCTATAAATACCCCTTACATTGCTCTATTGGCTTCCCGCCAAGCATTGAATACTTCCTGGAACCCCCCCCCCCCCCCTTTTCAAGCCCCTGAAACCGCCTCTGCCATGCAATTTTTTAATGATATTTCATTAACATCATCTAATTTGCACTTGTTGCAATCACGGTAAGCCGCTGTAACTCCTTCTTACTTGATGCAGTTAGGAAGAAACCGTGAAGATCGCATTTCCGTATTTTCGCCAAATGTCGCCTCCGAACCCACCCAAAACTGTGCCCTGGAACCGTCTCTGTTCAGGTTAAGAACTCAAAATTTTGACTCCAAATGCGGAGTTAAATTCTATGAAAAGTCCCAAAATTTCATGGGCCTGCTCCCAGCCGTTCTGGAGATATCTGCGAAAAACATGAGGGGGGGGGGGCGGAATCCGCCCCCCTGTTACAAATAGGGTTAAAGGTCGTGCGCAGGGGTGGTAAAAGTGTTTTGAGTGGCTCTCTCAAAACACTTCAAAATTAGCAGTTAACTTATGCACCCAGCGACGGCCTAGTTAGTGGAAGCGACCCTCAATTTTTTTTAAACAACTTGAACATAATGATTAGTTTATTTTCAGCATTTGGAGTTTTGCATAGTTTTGTCTCTGGCTGTATATAATATTTTGTTTAGCTTGCCAATAAAAATAACCCCCTTTTCCAAAACAATCAACAAACAATCGAAAAAGTGCCAATACAATCGGAAGTTCATTTATGCACAGGGGCTCCACCACAGGGGGGACGGGGTCCCCCCCAATATTTTCGGATTTTAACATTACGCCATATGGGCGTTGCATGGAAAGAATCGACTTCAGAATGCCTCCAGCCCCCCCCCCCCCCCCAACTTTTGGAAGGTGGCGGCGCCCTTGTTTATGCACTCAAAACCTGTTTTAAGAACTTTCACAGAAAGGTATCCATCGAGATACCTCCATGGGCTCCGGCGATCACTTTAGGCACTTTCCGCGCTTTCCGAGATCATTTGGTCTCGCTTCGAGACTAAAAAGCATGAGCTTTTACCGTCATTGGCCTCAGAGACCATCTAGGGAGACAAAATGACCAGAAGTCAGAATCGAACGCACGACCAGGGGTGGTAAGGTGTTCTGTCCTTATGGATAAGGTCGGGGACAAAATGCTCCTAATGAAGTACACGGGGGTCAAAATGCCAGCAAAAATCATTACTATGTCATTCCTGTGAAAATTTACTAAGCGATCATGTCCTTAGAAATACTGATCGTCAAAACCACTTCAGATGTATTATTCACTTAATCATCATATTCATTGCGTCAGTATGTATGTACATTTACTTTTTTTGGGTGTAAATTAGCAGTTGCGTTTCAGCTCTTGATTGCCAATAATAATAAATTACATTAAACCAAAAAAATCCGACGGAAAAAAAATCCGGACGATAGATTCAACACATGGGGTCACTGAACCAAAAATGCACCTGGGTCTTCAAGAATGGTGTATAATAACATGATCCAGAAGGAATTGAGCTGATATCATGCGCATCCTCAAAATAGGAAGCATGTGAATATTTCCCCATTGACTTATAATGGGGAGGTCACGAAATTGACCCGACCCTGGATCACCGATATACAAAATCCGAGATATACGAATTGTAGGTACTTGTGAAATCCTGTAGGTACGAAATCGATCGGCCAAAAACTGTGGCTGTGGTACGACCGCACACGTTTTTAGAGGTGGGGTCACACGTGACCTGGCCTGGTGACCTGACCTGAGATGCCAGTGGTCAAGAATTTTGCGATATGTGGGCAATTGATGCTTTAGCTGCTAAGCCAAAAACGGCGGCGCTGCGCGCCGCCGTTTTTTTTTTGCTATCTTCGAAAAACCTTAGGGGGGCGTCTAAACGACCCACCTCCGGCACGGCGCGGGAAATCCGGACAGTAGATTCCCCGGGTGCGGGGCCGGGGTACTAGTGCATTTTCAATAGAGGTTCAATGTCAGGACAGTAGATTTTACTGCCCTGGGGCCCCATCCCTCTAACTCGAAAACTAAAAAGGCTAGAAGGACGCGGGAAAAACGTTCAAAAGCTTTCGACAAACACATTCGAAGGTATTTTATATATTTTTTCTTCAATTCAATATTTAAGTCACCAGAGGTCATCAAAGAACAGATTTACAAGTTTTAGGACTTCGCTCCAGAAACTCACAGATATCACAGGAATTATGATGGCTAAGAACAAACATAAAACAAATTAATGGAAAGCTCTTGAAAATTCAATCGCCAAGGTGTCCTCGAATTTGGGTTCAGGTCAATAGTTGAGGCTCCAGAGCTTATCAAATGTCAAAAAGGCTATTTAAAAAAACACTAATCACGAATAGCTTTGTACCTAATAACAAGGCATTAATTTTGACGTCATCGTGCTGGTCTCGTCAAAACACTTCGCCTCATACTAATGTTGACCAGGTCAGGTCAACTTACGAATGTGACCTCAGGTCAAGGTCAAGTGGTGGTGACCCAAGTAGGTCAGTTGCATATGGGAAGACGTTCTGCGACGAGATAAACACATTGGTGTCGGTTTCACTTCTCTATAGTCATTATATCGAGAGTTATTGACACAAAAATGTTGGTGACCTCGGATGACCTCGGCTGACCCTGTAGTGATTACTGAACAAAAATGGCACCGACGTCATCAAGAATATCCTATAATAACACGATCCAGAAGGGATTAGGCTGCTATCTTGAGTCTCCTTAGAATAGGAAGCTTTCGAATATTTCCCCTTAGACCTATACTGGGGAGGTCACGAAATTAAACCGACCTTAGGTCGCTGATATTAAGAATCCAAGATAAACGAATTGTAGTTATATGTGACCTTATGAAATCCTGTAAGTGTAAAACCGATCATCCAAAAACTGTGACTGTGGTACGACCACAAGTTTTTTTTGGGAGGTGGGGTCACGTGACCTAGTCTGGTGACCTGACCTAAGATGACCCGATGATTTTTTTTTAACATAATGTGAACAGTGGATGCACAACCAGCTGTGCCAAAAATGGCAGCGCTGCGCGTCGCCGTATTTCCGCTATCCGCGAAAAATATAAGGGGTGTCTACCCACCCCCGGCACGGCGCTGGTTAAATTATAGGGATGATTGTGATCATGCAGCCAGGTGTTGGGTATTCATGTGAAGTAAACAA
Organism: Chirona hameri; assembly: GCA_036785665.1. Taxonomy (NCBI): domain Eukaryota; kingdom Metazoa; phylum Arthropoda; class Thecostraca; order Balanomorpha; family Balanidae; genus Chirona; species Chirona hameri. Next base: position 3,540 of record JAXIVJ010019376.1, on the reverse strand, counting down.
AAATGACCCCAGCTGTGCTGGGGTCATTTTTGTATGTGCTACTTTTGGTCGGGGCCACTCAAAACACTTTTACCACCCCTGCGCACGACCTTTAACCCTATTTGTAACAGGGGGGCGGATTCCGCCCCCCCCCCCCCCCTCATGTTTTTCGCAGATATCTCCAGAACGGCTGGGAGCAGGCCCATGACATTTTGGGACTTTTCATAGAATTTAACTCCGCATTTGGAGTCAAAATTTTGAGTTCTTAACCTGAACAGAGGCGGTTCTAGGGCACAGTTTTGGGTGGGTTCGGAGGCGACATTTGGCGAAAATACGGAAATGCGATCTTCACGGTTTCTTCCTAACTGCATCAAGTAAGAAGGAGTTACAGCGGCTTACCGTGATTGCAACAAGTGCAAATTAGATGATGTTAATGAAATATCATAAAAAAATTGCATGGCAGAGGCGGTTTCAGGGGCTTGAAAAGGGGGGGGGGTTTCCAGGAAGTATTCAATGCTTGGCGGGAAGCCAATAGAGCAATGTAAGGGGCGTTTATAGCTATCAAGATGTAAAAGATAGGTTCTGCTTCCATTATTTGCATAATTTAATACATATAGAGTTTCATGGGCGTGTTCAGGAACATGAAAAGGGGGGTGACTGGCATGGTGATGACGATATGCCAGCGATAACGGCGTAATATACGTTTAGCTTATAATAATATATGCACATATGAGACCAGAAAAGGGAATAAAGTCATTTTTTTGCAGAGGCGCGCTCAGGAATGGAAGAAAGGGGTCATATATTGCAAGGAAACTAAGAGGCATGGGCGTACAATGACATAACATACTGCAGTTTTCGGATGAAAAACGCACCACAGGCTACTCTACGAACGATTATAAGATAATAGGCGAGTCCAGGTACGGTAAAAAGGGGGGTAAGCAATGTTAATTGAAGTTGTAAGTGTTGTCACTGTTGACTAGTTAGTATCCTAATAACGGATAATATACTTATCAAAAGCTCTTGCGCCGCCCTAGTTTGGATCCTGGATACGCCTATGATGAAGTACAACATGCAAAAAGGAACTATCTATGATCAGTAACATATTTATAGTGCTGGGTAGCAACTTGTCTGCGGTTAATATTTTTCCCAATTTTACCCCCCCCCCTTTTTCACTAACCTGGTACCGCCTATGGCAATAAATATGATTTATAACTGTTTTTTCTAATGTCTCAATCACATACCATTTCATTTATCAAAAAACAACATCAAAAAATGGTTTTATTACGCATTTACTTCACCCCCATATTGAGTGACCTGCACACGCCTATGATTTTTGAATTTTCAAACGATACCGTCATATATCAATTCCGATTCAATCTCTATCGATTCCTATTAGTTGTATTAAAATCGGTCGATAAACATGAAAGCTATGTTGGATCAAAAATACGACTAAAATTTGTAGTTTTTGCCCCCCTGTTGCCCCCCTATCCCAAATTTATATTTTTTTATTATTTATAAATGTAGATCGTGTAGAGGGGAAACAAACACCGTTTCATTTTTGAAAATCGGCCGGGTAGATCTCGAGATCTCCGGGGGGGGCGGAATCCGCCCCCCCCCCCCCCCCTGTTACAAATTGGGGGTAGCCAGGAGCCTGTTACAAATAGGGTTAATTACTTCTTGAATGGAATGCTCAGCTGACCCATGGTTGGCCTAGTAGTTGATGGTTTGACCCTGTTGATGGCGATAAATGTTTCTGCAAGTGCGAGAGGTGACGCTTGAGTCGGGTTACCAAAGGCCATGCCATTCGAAGACTGACACTTGGAAGGGTGTTTTCGATACTGAGTCAAGCACCACTGGACGTCCCATCGCAACCAAATTGGTACAAGTCTCATACTGGGCACTGTCTGCGACTTTGCCTGGCTTGAGGTGAGCAGTTTGACAATATGTTTGACAAATGGTTGAAGATGTTCTCAGACTTGAAAAAGATAAGAAAGTTGAAGTTAGTCCGAATTTGCGTAATGAGCTCATAGGTGAAGGCGCTAAACTACGGGGCAATTCGCAGAGAGCTAATTGACGAAAGAGCTAAGAGAGGCAGCAAAATAGCTCAGAGAAGATGAAAGAATTGTCATCCGGAAGGCCGATAAGTCTTCTGTTTTCGTCATCCTCGATCGCGATGAGTATTTACAGAAAATGCAGAACATACTGGGAGACGAAAGCAAGTGTGCACCTATCAAAGAAGACCTTACTAATGCACTCAAGGCTAGTTGTCTTGTCTTTTGTCTTTCAAAAAGTGAATCGTGCTATTGTCAGTGCTAATGCGGTGAATGGCGGTGTACATTTTGTCAAAATAACTGGTGAGTATTCTCCTGGTTATGCATATGGCAATGTAAAAACACAAGCCGGGCAAACCGTTAAGGCCAATCATATCGCAGATTCACACTCCAACTTACAACTTAGCAAAGCGACCTAACACGTACGGTGGCGCTCGGCGCGCGCCGCGGCACCACGGCGCGTTCTCTCGCGGTGTAATGTGATACCCCGCCCGCCCTGGGTCTGCCGCCCTCACATCATCACCCCATATTTATCTTTCAACACCTAACGGCTACCATAATTCGGCGGGACGGGAGGGCGGGAGGGCACGGGTTTTGTTAGTCCTCGAGTAACCGATGTCATTTTACAGCTTCAAACCAACCCAAGAGACGTTTTATTAGTGGATCGCCGGCTTAAACGCGAACATTTTAAGCATCCATGTGACGACGGTGGTCGTTGGAGCCGATTCAGTGGCTGTTAGTTGTATTCTACTGGTCCATATTGCACTGGGCTACAAGTGAATGATTCAAAACTGTACCAGTCTCTATCGAGCAAGGTGCATTGTGTATTTGAGTATGGGTACGTAAGCCGGTTTTTCTGGGAAATACGCACTGTCTCATTTTGAGCTCTCATTTTGAGCATCCATGTGACGACGGTGGTCGTTGGAGCCGATTCAGTGACTGTTAGTTGTATTCTACTGGTCTATATTGCACTGGCTACAAATGGCATGATTCAAAACTGTACCAGTCTCTATCGAGCAGGATGTATTGTGTATTTGAGTATAGGTACGTAAGCCGGTTTTTCTGGGAAATGCGCACTGTCTCATTAAAGAGCGCAAAAACGATTGGTGTGAGTGTGACATTGTTAGACAATGTTGATGCATTTTGTTCAAACAGCTTGCTGATCGGTCATGATAACCTGTTGTCAGATTTTCTGTCTTAGTCTTTGTAACAAATTGTCATGCACCTGTTCGGGCATCAATTAACCACATTTCGCAATGTTTTTTTTTTTACTTCGGGTCACTTCAGGTCATGTCACCAGGTCGCATTAAGTGACACCATCTCCCCAAAAATAACATTCGTGCCCAGGCAACAGTGTTTTGTCCCGAGCAGTTTTAAACTCACATAATTGAATTAGGCTTAAGTACCTACAAATACCATATCTTGGATTTGTGTATATCTGTGACGTAAGGTCAGGTCGGTTCCGTGACCTCCCCATTATATGTCAATATGAAAATATGAAAATCCCTCC
>JAXIVJ010019375.1:0-19830 GCA_036785665.1 Chirona hameri | reverse complement strand
GTTTTTACCGCGTGCTATGGTACGACATTTTTTTATTGCCAATTTTCTAGAATTTGCAACTCTGTTTTAGGAAAGGGAGTATCACTAGGCTGAATACTGCATACATGGAACATGACATTAATTCACCGAAATTTGAGCTGAAGACGGGTGCAAACAAAATATATAAAATATGAAATTCCGGTAATATCAGCCACCTAGTTGGTCATAGGTACCCCACCGGAAAAAAAAATATGCAGATGGAATGGTTCCAGTTGAACACCTTTACAATGTGTTTCTCATGTCACAAATATCATAGGTATACAGTAAAAACATCTCCAATGGAACAATACATCTAACAAACAAGTACCTAGAAGTGGTTAAGGAAAAACAATTTAAGGTTTTACAGAGATTGATCTAAAATACTAAAAATGAGCGACCTTGACACTTTTAGGAATTTATTATCATCATTTTCATTATTGTAATTTATCGTGGGTAGGTTACTGCGTTAAATAATTAAAACAGCATTGATTATGCTTGTTAACCCGCGAGTTACTGGGGGGGGGGGGGCTATTTTTTGCCCCCCTCCCGTTATTTTGCAATAACTCCTAAACAAAACACCGGCATCGTCGCCAAACTTGTAGTACCTTCTCTCACATCAATTCTACACATGTTGGCAAAAAGAAAAAATATGAGGCTATGATAGGTCAATCGGGAATGACGTCAGAATGACGTCATGTTCTTCGGTTTTTGTTGCAAAATAATGGTTTGCGGAAAATGCTGTCAAAGGTACGATATTTAAGATAAACTAAATTGCTTTAAATCAAATTACTGACAATAGACCTGGCTATTAAACTGCTATCTCGGATGTTTGAGATTGTGTGAAATTCAAAATTTTGAGAAATCCATTTTTTTAAACAAAATTTTCAAGAAAATATCAGAGTTATCCAAAAACCAGAATATATGTGATTGAGACGTATGCGGTGAATATGTGTACCAAATTTCAAGTCGATATCTTTAAAAATGACCGAGTTATGACTTTTAAATGACAAAAATCGGTAACTTCTCACAGCATTACTATGCATAAAAACGCATTTCCATTTTTGCTTTTTTACTTCTATTTATATGGAACAAACAATGTTCTAAGGTAATTTTTCGCGTTTTAGACGAAAAACAAACCATAAACATGTGTTACAACGCCTAATGACCGTAATCTGCAGTTTGACCTCGTGACCTCGGATGACCTTGAACCTGACCCAAGGTCATAAACAGCTTAGAAAGGTACTTAGAAGTGTCAGACACACGAATCATACCGATTTATCGACAGCTTATGCGTTTAATATCACAATTTTGCGTGCCAATTCCATCCATCGAGACCTTTTGACACGGTCAAACATTTTGTACTTGACCTGACCTGTGACGTCATCGGTGACCCCCGAGGTCAACAATATTCTGTTTCCCTCAATACATTTCCCAGGGCTATCGAATGCCGTTTGAATTTTTACATTCAGGTCCAGTAGTTCCGGAGATCAGAGGGGGGGGGGGGGCTAAAAATAGCCCCCCCCCCCTGTAAGTCGCGTTATGAAATATACCCCAGTAACTCGCGGGTTAACCCGGCATTGACTGGGGTCTCAGCCGAACGCCATTGACTGGGGAGGGGGGGGGGGCGTTTAAACGCCCCCTGGTTATCCAATGATCGCAGCGAGACACGCAAGGCGGCAATAGAAAGCTCTCAATGAGATAAATCTAAAGCATACTCAATAATGTCAAAGTGAGGTAAAATGTCAGGTCACGGTTAGGTCAAGGGTCAAAATAGACGTATTTGAGCTTATGGACCATATTTTCCCATCCAAAGCCTTCGATTACGACCATGATCACCCAAGTGCTGCCAAAGTCTGTCCAATGGTATGACACATCCTGCATGACCTAAAGTGAGATTGTTGGCCAAGGTCAAGGTCACAAAAAGTCAGGTCACAAAAGGTCACTATGCTTAAAATATCTACGAAAGTCATGCTACACACGTTTTATGAGTTATTTTCCCCGTAGAATTCGATAGTGATAGTCATTTTTACCATCTGACTTAATTTACGTGAAGTTAATGTCAAGTTCAGGTCATAGTACAGGTCGCTGAAGGTCAACATTTTTAATTAATAAATCTAAATAAAAAAGACATCTTTATAGACCAGTTTTGTCTGCAAAATACAGCGGTGCAATTGATTTGTCCTTTTCTGGTAAAAAAAGCAACAAAAAACATGTTTTTAATTATGACGTCATGAGTTACCCATACTTTAGATGCCATTACGTCAGTCAAAAATGGTGATATCAATCTGAAATTTGGTATGGTAGTTTCCCAATTTGTGGTTCTCTGACATACATCCGTCTTTTTTTAATATCTTTGAAAAATTAGATTTTTGTGGGCATTTTCCACAAAAAGTTTTTTGAATTGTTTGGGGTCAAAACCCAAAATTTCCCAAATTCTGAGATACCCAGTTTGTAGCACTTGCAATTTGATATCTTTTGGAGTTTTTCGATTGCATTTTCTTTAAATATGGCATGTCTACGGCCTGGCAAAATGTAGCTGATTTTGGTGTACAACTTGTGTGTAGTGACGTCACTAAATTCGATATAACTCGAAAGTTTCGACAAAAATGCTTTATTTTTCACAGAAGACGTAAACGTGATTTATACGAAGGTACCCGAAGTTTCACGTTGATAGCGCTATTAGTTTTTGAGATATTACGAAAATTATTCAGGGGAGGGGGCGTTACCCCCCCCCCCCCCCCCCACCCACCAGTACATGGCGGGTTAAACCTGTGACCGTGCGACATTGCTCTGAACCATTGACCGTGCCACCCTACCGCGTACCACTACGCGACCCCCTTGCCCGGGGTCGAGTCGCACAGGCTCCGCCTCCGCGAGCCGAGAGTGATAAGAGAGAGGCATCCTCCGCACATAACTGATGGGCATTCGACCGGTCGGCTCAGCTGGCTAGAGCGCGCCCTGCTGGTAGCGCAAAGGTATTGGGTTCGGGCCCCACGCTGGCCGTAACTTTCCATAGCACGCTTGTCTCGGGCAGTACAGAGGATCCCGGGGTGTGACCGACAGGACAGATGCGCAGACAGATACAAATGCACAAACCGAGACTCTTCGAATAGTAAGTTTGATGACCCGACGGGTTAACCGCATGGCGCCGATACGGTGGGCACATTTTGATCAGAGCCGCACAAACAGATATGAAAATTAAATCACTTTGCTACGTTGCCCCACGATTCCCATGGTAATATTTTGCACCGCTGAAAAGCAGGTGCAGCAAGGTCTTAGCTTTATACATCAATCAAGGCTTCTTCAATGCTCCGTGCTGGTGATATTTTGGACTTTATGACGATTTGACTGCCGCCATTTACGTTGGGGTTTCGCATGTCAAACCATGCGCGTCGCCACCACTGGAGACACTAGGGACATTGTCCCTAGTAATTTTCAAACCCTTAAAATCTTCTAGGGTATGCCCCTAGTAATATGTAAAACAAAGATCGACCGCAATTCTACCATTCTTTTCAGAAAAAAAGGAAGTACTTGGCTAACGCTATTCTCGGCAACTGATATACAATACATAAGTCAGTGAACATAAGCTACGCACCCATTTCAGAAGTCAGGCAAATTGTAAATACTCATACATTTATCTGGGAACTAATGCACATTCCCCTGATGACCGACCATATTGGATTTCAGATTTTGCATCACTGGACTCTGACATGGCATTCCTCTCTTTGGAATGATTCGTTTTCAGCGAAATCTGATGATGCACACAGGGTAAGGTGGGGAAAGACCTGAGTCCTTGACCTTTAATGACCTTGACCTGGGGCAACTCTTCAAAGTTGACGGTTGGTTGGTTCGGTTGGTTCGATGCGCCTTGATGGAACGAACACGAAGACGTTAAAAGTTATTGTCGTATCTTCATCAGATAAAAAGTTATTGAAGAAAACTTGTTTGACAACACAGCCAGCGTAACATTTGATGACCTCTTGAGCCTAAACTGTTGACCTGATCTAAAAATGGACATCAGCCCAGCGAGTGAATATTTCAAGGGATTTCAATTGCTTGTTTTTTGTCTACTGTTTGTTCCCAGCTATCATCAGCTATACAGTCTATATATATGTAGTCTATAGTTCCCGATATTTTAGTGAAATCTGAGACAGACTCCAGGAGTTCCCATGATTGATCTTGGATGACCTTTGTTGACCTAAATATTAACTTGATCCAACAATAGTTACCGAAAAAGTTTCGACATGAATTCTCACGAGCTATCGAACTGAATTTTTGGTTTTCGCCTACGCCTTTTTGAACCGTGGCGTTTCGCCCATAGGAGCCAAATTCAAGGGGATGGGGCGTTTTGCCCCGTGGACCCGGGGACGTCTTGCCCGGGGTTGGGATAAGACGCCCCTTTTGAAGGCCTTTTGGAAATATTCCCCTACAAAATTGTTAAATGGGGAAGGTAGAATTAGGTTATGCAGAATGCAAGACAACTCTCCAAACTAATGCTGGAATACGCACCAAAACTGGATCCTCAAGATGAAAATGAACACAATTTTGTCGTTTTCAATATAAAAATAAGCTTTTTAAAGTTCCAGTTGATTTCTATCGGGGAGATCACGGTCTTGACCTTATCTCAGGTCACAGATATCGAATTTCGGCACAAATAAAATTCTGGTATTAATGGGTTACGATCGCCAATGGCTTCGTAATATTGTATGTTGTTATGCTGCTCATAAAATCATATGGATGGAAATTATCAGTAGCCAGTAAAACGTCCTTATTAAGCCAGGAACCGAGCGACCTGCTCTTAAGCGTTATTTCCTTATGTGGAAGAGCACCTGAGTCTTTGCTTTGAGTTAAACAGGACATGCCAGGGACGGCGACCCCGGTAGCCGTCCCTCGCCGGTCGCAGGGGGCTACATGACCGGGCGGGTCAGCCGGGGCCGGCTGAGCGCGAGGCTGGTGGGTCGTGGCCGCAAGTAACGCAACCACCACCACCACCATAGGCTCAGGGAAGACAGGATTGTGAGTCTGCCAGCGCTGCTCCTAAACCAGACAACGCAGAATTTCAGAAATTGAATACGATATTCGTACATGAGCATTGTTTTCTGTGCAAATGTTTAGCCACTTCAACCGAGTAGTTGCGAAGAAATAGGCCTCCGAAAACCATGGCTACGGTCGGGCCACTTATACGTAACAATTTTCCCCTAAGTTGACGGAAGACATCGCGTCCGCTCGGTAACGAACGGTTATAGATGGGTACGCATACAACCTTTCACTTTCGTGTTAATATCGGTAGCGTAGTTAAAGTAATTCTGTAATTTAGAAGTTTAACCCTCGCCCTACGGGAGTTTTTTCACCTTCGCCGTACGGGGGGGGGGGGCTGACAGGCCCCCTGTTAACTTCCAAACCAAGCAACTTAGAGCAATGCGGTAAGAACCAGCATGTTGCCTGTCATGAGAGGAATCTAACAGTGTCCGATGTTCAGGGTTTAGGTCAACGGGTAACCTTTCAGGTCAAGTGAATGGCCTCGGATTTACCACGTCTAGAACAGCGATTTTGCTCTTCAGAAAACCTAAAAATGAGAAATTGATAAATGTAAATAAAAAGGCATGTTCCTAGACCAGTTTTGTCTCAGAAATACAGAAAAGGTAATTATTTGTTCGTATCTTGTCAAAAAAGTTTGTTTTTTAAAATGACGTCATCAGTTTCTTACACTTAGGGAGCCATCACTCAGTCAAAAATGAAGATATTGCTTTGAAATTTGGTATGGGTATTCTACATACTCAGTTCTCTCACATTTATTCCGTTTTTTTTTAATATCTTTGAAAATGTTGATTTTGTGGGGATTTTTCCCAAAAAAAACATTTTTTTTACATTTTCGGGATTAAAAACCCAAAATTTTGAAAATCAAAGACTGCCATTTTAAAGATTTGTTTTTGTATCTTTGGTGCATTGCGTTTGCAATTTGCTTTAAAACTCTGTTTTGTACGATGTTTCAAATATTTCTCATTTTGTTACTAACATGACGTCATCAAAACATGATTATCTCCCAAACTACTTAACAAATATCATGATTTTTTTTACAGCATACGTATAATTGTTGTAAATTCAGCTACCCCAAAATTTCAGCCAGATGCACTGCATGTGTAAAAAGTTATTCAAGAAAAACCTCAGGGGGGGGGGGGGCTGTCAGCCCCCCCCCCCCGTAGGGCGAGGGTTAAGACGGCTCCATTTAACTGAATCGTTTAATCTTCGTATTTGCAGATAATGCTAAAAAACGTGCATTATCCCCGGCACGGTGCCTGAAGGGGGGGGGGGGGGGCTTCAGACGCCGTGCCGTAAACGTGCATACAGGTCTCAAAATGTGTCCCTAGTAGTTTTTAAACCGTGGCGACGCCCCTGCGTCGACCCAAGCGAGAAAACAGAAAGACCTCGCCAGCAGTCGGTCAAGCCAGGAACTTGGATTCCGAGCCCAACGCTCCGCAATGACATCAACGCTCCGCAATGACATCAACGCTCCGCAATGACCGCAACGCTCCGCAATGACCGCAACGCTCCGCAATGAAATATACATGACCTATAGGTAATACGTATCTGTGGGCAATACACTATTTCTAGGTCATGCTAGATCATGAGAGGTCAGGTCAAGCTGAAAACTCGGAAATTTATTGAATTATTCAAAGGGAAGCTACCCACCAAATTTTACGTCAATCGGGCCAAAGAAACCGATATTATGCCAAGCGACATGAAAATAGCCTCGGGGCATTGCTCCGTTTCGCTTCCTTACCATACTCAAAGGGCGGTATCCCAAAAAGATGAAAAGTGCCCGCAATTATTTTTTGGTCATTCTTAGGTTCATTTATTCTGCCAAGTTTGGACTAGTTACGAGCAGGCAAACTTATAGAACAATACATTGTATGATTTTGACCTTGTCAGGTCAAAGGTAATATTGAGGTCACGTGGATTGTTTCCCCTATTTCCGAATGGTCCAACTCTGTGGAGCACTTTGATATTAGTTGCATTCCGCTAAATCCATTAACATAGAAGGTACAAGCGTTTTATTGATATAGTGCACGCAACAAAATCGTGACCTTGGATGACCTCTAAATATGACCCTTCAGGTCACCCGGAGCTAAAAGTTGGTGTGTTTGTTTCTTTCATTTGACACTACAGGTGTACGGATTTTCATTAACATCTGAAAGGGTCGGGTACGAAACCCCCCTTTTTGTGCGATTTGCCGTGGAATGAGCCACATACTACCTGTTTGATATTGCTATCCGTCGATGAACTGGACTGATATCGTCACCCAGTTAGCTATCCGAGGTCCAACACTAAAGAATGCTCAGTGCAGGCTGCTCAGCTCAGTGCCCTGCTCAGCTCAGTGCAGACTGCTCAGTGCCCTGCTCAGCTCAGTGTCCTGCTCAGCTCAGTGCAGACTGCTCAGTGCCCTGCTCAGCTCAGTGCCCTGCTCAGCTCAGTGCCCTGCTCAGCTCAATGCCCTGCTTAGCTCAGTGCTCAGCTCAGCTTAGTGCTCAGCTCAGCTCAGTGCAGACTGCTCAGTGCCCTGCTCAGCTCAGTGCCCTGCTCAGCTCAGTGCCCGGCCCTGCTAAGTGCCCTGCTCAGCTCAGTGCTCAGCTCAGTGCCCTGCTCAGCTCAGTGCCCGGCTCAGCTCAGTGCCCTGCTCAGCTCAGTGCCCTGCTCAGCTCAGTGCAGACTGCTCAGTGCCCTGCTCAGCTCAGTGCCCTTCTCAGCTCAGTGCTCAGCTCAGTGCAGACTGCTCAGCTCAGTGCCCTGCTCAGCTCAGTGCCCTGCTCAGCTCAGTGCCCTGACCAGTGCCCTGCTCAGCTCAGTGCCCTGCTCAGCTCAGTGCCCTGCTCAGCTCAGTGTCCTGCTCAGCTCAGTGCCCTGCTCAGCTCAGTGCCCTGCTCAGTGCCCTGCTCAGCTCAGTGCCCGGACCTGCTAAGTGCCCTGCTCAGCTCAGTGCTCAGCTCAGTGCCCTGCTCAGCTCAGTGCTCAGCTCAGTGCCCTGCTCAGCTCAGTGCAGACTGCTCAGTGCCCTGCTCAGCTCAGTGCCATGCTCAGCTCAGTGCTCAGCTCAGTGCAGACTGCTCAGCTCAGTGTCCTGCTCAGCTCAGTGCCCTGCTCAGCTCAGTGCCCTGCTCAGTGCCCTGCTCAGCTCAGTGCTCAGCCCTGCTAAGTGCCCTGCTCAGCTCAGTGCTTAGCTCAGTGCCCTGCTCAGCTCAGTGCCCTGCTCAGCTCAGTGCCCTGCTCAGCTCAGTGCTCAGCTCAGTGCAGACTGCTCAGCTCAGTGCCCTGCTCAGTGCCCTGCTCAGCTCAGTGCCCTGCTCAGCTCAGTGCAGACTGCTCAGTGCCCTGCTCAGCTCAGTGCCCTGCTCAGCTCAGTGCAGACTGCTCACTCGAGAGACAGGCGTTAAGGGTCAAAATTCCCATGATGCAGCAGTAAAGAAAACCCTTATGAAGATTGTGCCTGTCTCGCCAGGTATTACCTTTTGCCCACTATTGCCTGTCTCTCAGCCTGTCTGTCTCTCAGAGGAAACAAGTACTAAGTTAAATACCGTGAATGCTATGCTATAATTTATGAAGAATGTTCTGTGGTAGTTGTACGGCGGTCAAAGCAAAAACAGAAAATTGCTCAAAAAATACTTGTAATTAGCAGTATTATGTCTCCTGGGCATTTTATTGCCGATGTTTTTCTGTCTCCCACTCCAGTGGCCAAGTAAGCAGTTCTTTCACCTCTGGGCCAGGGCGCATGCTTCCAGAGGTGTCCAGGACCAGGACGTACCGGGCGTCCGCCTGTTGGACCACCTCAAACGTGGGCTCGATATCGGCAGAAGTCAGGTTGGAAGGCGGGTTCCTGTGGATAGTGGTCCCATGACGTCATCATGCAACACGTACAGAGACGGGTTCCTGTGGATAGTGTCTGATGACGTCATCATGCAACACGTACATAGACGGGTTCCTGGGGATAGTAGTCCCATGACGTCATCATGCAACACGTACAACAGACGGGTTCCTGGGGATAGTGGTCACATGACTTCATCATGCAACACGTAAAACAGACGGGTTCCTGGGGATAGTGGTCCCATGACGTCATCATGCAACACGTTACTATAATGTTCCCTGCTGAAGAAAATCTGGCTTGACAGAATCTACTAAAACATGAAATTCGTTGGAGAGCATTTTACATGGTTCGGGAAACGACTTAGCATGCAATGGCAAATCAAATGGCCCATGCGGAGGCATGGCCTCCGAGGCGACTGACATCGGCCGAAAATTGACACATTGACTGATTTTGTAGAAAATCTAACTTATTCGAAGGAAAGTTTGTTTGAAATTACTTCCCCATGCGCAAGGCAGCGAAATATAATAATGAACATGATTGTGCCCCCAAACCAACTTTGGCCATTACAATCCGCCAATAGTTGTAGCCTGCAGGTCGCCAGCCCTATAGGCATGAAGCCAGTTTATCAGCTAATATGTATAGGTAGACTGGATTTTAACATCCGCCAAATCCAGTTGTCCTTACGCTCCTCCGGAGAAGTCGTCGTTGTCGTTCATGACCTCCCAGACGGATCTCTGGCTGCAGCGCGCGTTCTGCTTGGTCGGCGCGTCCGCTCGGTGCTGCTTCTCCTTGGTGTTGTTGCAGAAGTGGTTCACCTGGCGACAGGGTCGGAGGCGAGGCACGTGAACAGCGTCTGTCAGAAGGCAGCAATCTCGTCAACCAACGTGACAAACTTACAACTTTTGCCATCTCCGCTGGTGGCCCGAAATTAGGCGTTCTGATGGTGGGTGTTGAGGCTTCCATAACTATTTATCTATTTCGAATTGTTCCATGTGGCGAGCGACTGCCACTGGGTATGGAGGACATCATGGAGTTGCAGTTACCGAGTCCAGGTGGGCGAAGGACATCAGTTACCGAGTCCAGGTGGGTGAAGGACATCAGTTACCGAGTTCAGGTAGGTGAAGGACATCAGTTACCGAGTCCAGGTGGGCGAAGGACATCAGTTACCCAGTCCAGGTGGGTGAAGGACATCAGTTACCGAGTTCAGGTAGGTGAAGGACATCAGTTACCGAGTCCAGGTGGGCGAAGGACATCAGCTACCGAGTCCAGGTAGGTGAAGGAAATCAGTTACCGAGTCCAGGTAGGTGAAGGACATCAGTTACCGAGTCCAGGTGGGCGAAGGACATCAGTTACCGAGTCCAGGTGGGGGAAGGACATCAGTTACCGAGTCCAGGTGGGCGAAGGACATCAGTTACCGAGTCCAGGTAGGTGAAGGACAACAGTTACCGAGTCCAGGTAGGTGAAGGACATCAGTTACCGAGTTCAGGTAGGTGAAGGGCATCAGTTACCGAGTCCAGGTAGGTGAAGGACATCAGGTACCGAGTCCAGGTAGGTGAAGGACATCAGTTACCGAGTCCAGGTAGGTAAAGGACACCAGCTACCGAGTCCAGGTAGGTGAAGGACATCAGTTACCGAGTCCAGGTGGGCGAAGGACATCAGTTACCGAGTCCAGGTAGGTGAAGGACATCAGTTACCGAGTCCAGGTGGGCGAAGGACATCAGTTACCGAGTCCAGGTAGGTGAAGGACATCAGTTACCGAGTCCAGGTAGGTGAAGGACAACAGTTACCGAGTCCAGGTAGGTAAAGGACATCATCTACCGAGTCCAGGTAGGTGAAGGACATCAGTTACCGAGTCCAGGTAGGTAAAGGACATCAGCTACCGAGTCCAGGTAGGTGAAGGACAACAGTTACCGAGTCCAGGTAGGTAAAGGACATCATCTACCGAGTCCAGGTAGGTGAAGGACATCAGTTACTGAGTCCAGGTAGATGAAGGACATCAGTTACCGAGTCCAGGTGGGTAAATGACATCAGCTACCGAGTCCAGGTAGGTGAAGGGCATCAGCTACCGAGTCCAGGTGGGCAAAGGACATCAGTTACCGAGTCCAGGTAGGTGAAGGACATCAGTTACCGAGTCCAGGTAGGTAAAGGACATCATCTACCGAGTCCAGGTAGGTGAAGCACATCAGTTACCAGGTCCAGGTAGGTGAATGACATCAGTTACCGAGTTCAGTTATGTGAAGGGCATCAGTTACCGAGTCCAGATAGGTGAAGAATATCAGTTACCGAGTCCAGGTAGGTGAAGGACATCAGAGAGCTGACTGCGTCGTTGTCGTCATACGGGTAGAACCAGCAGTCGCTGTCCGGCAGGCCTGTCGTGTTGTCGAAGGTGCAGTCGCCACCACCCGTCTTCTGGTTGCTGGTAAAAGGCAAACACGAAGGTCAGATCACAGAATGATTGCTCTTTTAAGAGATATAGACCCCTGCCAGACAACATTTATTGTAAGGAGATGCATTCGATGCTTAAGTATGTCCTTGAGTATTATCATGAAACCTGAAGTTGCACGGGAACAATAGAGCGACCGTGATATTTGTGATGAACGGTCCTCACCCTCACCACCCTTAGGTATCTGCATCGCCAGAACTACAGAGCTAGGATGTTTTTCGGGTTTAACATTGTTCAAAAGGCAGCGAAAGGCAAAAGGGACTGCTCAAACAGTACCAAAACGAAGTACTGAGTGAACGCGACTCCATCGTACACAATATGCATGTTACCTTTGGGTGCACCTGTGGGCTATCTATATAATATATCTTCAGGGATGAGGTACAATGAACAGTTCTGCAATTATTTACACTTACTGTCTGAGTTCGACATCCGCAATCTTTGTAAACTATGCACACTCACTATTTGTATCCCCGAAGTGCGCTATTGGAACAGAAGTTGGGCGCTAGCAGAGGTTCGCCGTTGTCCTGCGTCGTGTAGTAGAACAGAGGATAGGCCTCGTCACCAGGGTAGCCGTATTCCTCAAAAACGCCATAGCGCAGATGAGCCCACTCGTGAGTCAGCACCTTGCCTGAAACACAGTAGGTAAGCCCACTCGTGAGTCAGTACCTTGCCTGAAACACAGCAGGTGAGCCAACTTGTGCGTCAGCACCTTGCCTGAAACACAGCAGGTGAGCCCACTCGTGAGTCAGTACCTTGCCTGAAACACAGCAGGTGAGCCCACTCGTGAGTCAGTACCTTGCCTGAAACACAGCAGGTGAGCCCACTCGTGAGTCAGCACCTTGCCTGAAACACAGCAGGTGAGTCCACTTGTGTGTCAGCACCTTGCCTGAAACACAGCAGGTGAGCCCACTCGTGAGTCAGCACCTTGCCTGAAACACAGCAGGTGAGCCCACTCGTGAGTCAGCACCTTGCCTGAAACACAGCAGGTAAGCCCACTCGTGAGTCAGCACCTTGCCTGAAACACAGCAGGTGAGCCCACTCGTGAGTCAGTACCTTGCCTGAAACACAGCAGGTGAGCCCACTCGTGAGTCAGCACCTTGCCTGAAACACAGCAGGTGAGCCAACTTGTGCGTCAGCACCTTGCCTGAAACACAGCAGATGAGCCCACTCGTGAGTCAGCACCTTGCCTGAAACACAGCAGATGAGCCCACTCGTGAGTCAGTACCTTGCCTGAAACACAGCAGGTGAGCCCACTCGTGAGTCAGCACCTTGCCTGAAACACAGCAGGTGAGTCCACTTGTGTGTCAGCACCTTGCCTGAAACACAGCAGGTGAGCCCACTCGTGAGTCAGCACCTTGCCTGAAACACAGCAGGTGAGCCCACTCGTGAGTCAGCACCTTGCCTGAAACACAGCAGGTAAGCCCACTCGTGAGTCAGCACCTTGCCTGAAACACAGCAGGTGAGCCCACTCGTGAGTCAGTACCTTGCCTGAAACACAGCAGGTGAGCCCACTCGTGAGTCAGCACCTTGCCTGAAACACAGCAGGTGAGCCAACTTGTGCGTCAGCACCTTGCCTGAAACACAGCAGATGAGCCCACTCGTGAGTCAGCACCTTGCCTGAAACACAGCAGGTGAGCCCACTCGTGAGTCAGCACCTTGCCTGAAACACAGCATCCCACTCGTGAGTCAGTACCTTGCCGAGATGGAGATAGTCACCACGTTCAAGATACTGACTAACCAAGGAAATCATGTGTCGTTGCTATTTGGGATTCTCACCCTTCACCACCGGATGAGGAAGTGTAGCGTGGTACATCTCCTATTGCAATTTCCTATTACAACTATGTGTGACCATTGACAGTAGCCGGCCGGCTTCAAGACAGAACCCAGCCGGCCACCGCCCTTCTCTCCAGACAAAAACGACACTGGTAAAAAGACCAGTGCGCGGCCGTCTAGACCGCACGTTTCAACAAAGTCATGATGGCCGCCATTAGCAGGCCGCCATTAGCAGTCAGTTATGGCCCGTAGGGAACGCGAGCCTGGCGAAGCTCCCTCTGAATCCTATCATTCAACGTGAACCCGCACCGTCAGCGAACCACATCATTCAGCATGAACCCGCACCACCAGAACCGCCACCCCCTTCCCCTCCCCATCCCATCCCCCCTCCCCCCAGCCTCCCCGACGCACGCGCGACCGGCGCGCCGCGGGACGTCACGGGTCTCAAGACGTTACCTAATAAGGGCATCGACGGGAGCGACACAAATGACAGCATGCAACGGCGGCGTAAGCAGAACAATAAAATAAATAAAAGTAACAAGAGGAACTGATGGGAAGTTAATGATTGAAGAACTGATGCCAAGATCAAATCGTGAAAGTAATTAATCACCATATCCTATCGACATATCTATGATCGGCGGTGGAAAAGCGATAGATCATTACGGATGAAGTGATATGATGGACCAATCTGGATGCAAATGCAGAGGCAACGCCTTACCAAATCACTGCAGCAAGGATAGAAATAATGTATAAAATATCCAGACCGGGTATGAAAACGCATTCAGAAAAGGAGAGAAACTACCATTTAAAAGAATGCAGGTACAAGATAGATCAGCAAGAAATATGCAGCACTAGCAACGTATCACGAAACAAGAACTAAAAGGGCGTATCCCCGTTATCAACATTTAAATCCGACTAAAGAAGTCAGATAAGTTATTTTTCCAGAAGGTTCTAAGCTCAAAATTGAAGAAGAAACGGCGTCAGCAGCTTGGATAATTAGCAAGCACCAAGTACAGAGACGCTCGGCCAATCAGAGGACGCAGGGTATTGCCACACCCTGCAGCCGCCGGCATCCAGCTGAGCCAGAAGACAAGTACAGAGACGCTCGGCCAATCAGAGGACGCAGGGTCCTGCCACACCCTGCAGCCGCCGGCGGCCAGCTGAGCCAGAAGACTATATAAGGACGCAACGTCGCACAGAAGGGGCTCAGTAATTATCGGGAGACGGGGACTGGAGGACAGCCGACGACGGGAGGAGGCAGACTGCACGGGCGGAGGGAGCCGCCCGCCGGACGAGACAGCCGCCGACAGCCGCCCGCCGGACAGAGGTGACAGCCGCCGACAGCCGCCCGCCGGACAGAGGTGACAGCCGCCGACAGCCGTCCGCCGGCGAGAGGTGACAGCGCTACAATGTGAATGTTCTCTGCCGCAAGGATGCCACTGTAGTCTGCTCATTCCTTTTCACCCCCCCGTTCTCCCTAACTTTGCCAGGCCCGTGACCCTTGCCAAGCGAAATTAAGTAGCATACCATGCCAGCCAATTCGGAGAGAGAAGTTAAATTATGTGAGTTAGGTTACCGTCCAGACGGGGAACTTTAAAATGGGGTAAGTACGTAACGAAGTAACAAGTACGTAACGAAGTAGCAGGTAGGTGTATGTGGATGAGGCAGGTCAGTAGGCCTCGTGTGTGCGGTAAGAATGGTATTGTGTGTGCGTGTGTTCTCGGTGTATAGTTCCCGCGGTGACGGAACCACGCGTTAATTGAGAGTACATCAGGGATAAGCATTGCAGTGCTGGTTCAGCGCATTTTCCGGAATCAGTACACTTGCCGATAGCAGATGCTTTGTATATACGCACGATAGGAATTAAGTACTGTACGGTTCTACACTCGTGACATTGATTGAATGTCGGCTATCGGCACGTAGTCAAGGGGGGGGGGCGGGTGCGGCCGCACTCCCCTAGAGGCCAGGAGGGCCCTTTTCGACGCGCGCAGCGCGCCGAAAAGGGACGACGAGACCGCGCGAAGCGCGGTATCATAAGCTCTTTACCACGCGAAGCGTGGTCTTTAGAGAGTTTATAGCACTTCAGAGGCTCTTTAGGGCCACCAGGACCCTCTATGAAAGACCAGAGGGCTCCTTGAACGTTCACAAGAGCCCTGTGAATGTCAGAGGGGCCCCTGACCAGACTTAAAGGGCCCCTGAGCGGGTCCGAGGCCCCCCTGAACACGTCGAATGGGCCCCTAGCCAGCACAGAGGGGCCCCTGGGCAGGTCGAGTGCCCCTGATCATGTCGGCAGAGCGACAAAGCAGCCAGCACAGTCCCTTGCCAGGTCATAAGGGCCCCTGAGCAGGTTGGAGAGCTCTTGGACAGACCCCACAGGGCCCCTGGGAAGTTTAAAGGGCCCCTGTGCAGGTCAGAGGGGCCCCTGACCAGATAGGAAGGGCCCCCTAGGTGGGTCAGAACGGCCCCTGAACATGCCGAATGGGCCCCTAGTCAGCACAGGGGCCCAGTGCAGGTCGGAGGGCCCTCGGAGTATGTCGCAGTGCGACAAAGCAGCCAGCGTAGTCCCTTGCCAGGTCCGAAGGGCCTCCTAGAAGGCTGGAGGGTCCCTGGACAGTTCAGAGGGGCCCTAGAAAGTTAAAAATGCCCCTGTGCAGATCGGAGGGGCCCCTTACCATACCAAAAGGGCCCCTGGGCAGGTAAGAAGGGCCCCGGAACACGCCGAATTGGCTCCTAGCCAGCACGGAGAGGCCCCAGGACCGGTAGGAGAAACCACTGAGCATGTTGGCAGGGCGACAAAGCAGCCAGCGCAGTCCGACCAGAAGAGTCGCTGGGCAGATCGGAGGGGTTCCTGGGCAAGTCAGAGGGACCCCTGGCTAGACGGAAACGGTCCCTGGACCGGTCGAAAGGGCCCTTGAACATGCCGGATGAGTTCCTAGCCAGACTGGAGGGCCCCTGGGCAGGTCGGAGGGGCCCCTGATCATGTCGGCAGGGTGACAAAGTAGCCAGTTCAGTCCCTGGCCAGGTCGGAAGGGCTTCTGAACAGGCCGAATGGGCCCCTTGACACACAAGAGCGCTTCTTGGAAGGTCAGAGGAGTCCCTGGTCAGACCGGAAGGGCCCAAAGCACTTAGGTATCCCATATGAAGGTTAAATACAAATATCACTTACTCCACAATACAAATATTAAAATCGGAACTTTCGGGTATATTGTAACACCCTTCGTCAGCGATTAACACGCGCAGTGGAGAGGGGTATGCCACTAACACGCAGTGGAGGGGAGGGAGGGGGGGGGGGGGCACTTGTATTTGTATTTGTATTTGTATTTGTATTTACTTCTTAGGACATCGACTCTACTAGTGGCTATGATCGTTCAGCGTCAAAGGATCATACACAGCATAGAGAAAGGTGAGGATCACGCTATGGGATTACGCACATGCTTCCAAACAACACGCAAGCACGATAACTAGACATTCGCATGCATGCATGTTCAGGCATTCGCACGCAGTGGACAGCAACACGCCAGTTTCAGTCACCAGAGTCGCTCAGCAGATGTCGCTTTAAAGGGATTATACGGGTTTTCCCAGAATAATTGAGTTACATAGTAAAACTTACTTATAAAAGTGGTAGAAGTTACACAGTAGTCACATTTTTATGGAAATTATCTCTATAGGTGATGGGGACATTTGTTCGTCATATCAGCGCCCCCCACTCAAAAGCCGACCCCCACCTGTTGTCAGCTAAGACAAGTTTTCTCTCATGTACGTAACAATACAAATTAGTAATGCGCTCAGTACAATGCCTACTGAGTGTCCTGGTCCAATCCAGCTCATCAAAAGTTAAAGGGGATTTTTTTTTTAAAGGGGGCCTCACAAAATAAAGTGGCCGAAATCCGTACAGTTTTTCAAATCCAGGGGTATTTTTGTTTGTTTGTTTGCTTGTTTGGGGGGGGGGGGGCTCTCCTAGGGGATTGCCCCCCTTTCTGAAGGTCTGGCTGCACCCCTGGTTTCAGCTGGTCACCTGCCGGGCCGAAGCGTCGCTTCATGGTGCCGTTGATGTACCGCAGGTAGTCGGGCGTCACGTGGATGTACTGGCCGCGCTCGCCGCAGCCGCCAGGCTGCAGCGTGTATGGGTTGTCGCCGTACGCCGGGTTCGGCGGTGCCACGCGCACGTCCGACACCTGCCGTCAGCCAATCACAGACGCGTCTGAGTACAGAGCAACCAATCACAGAGCAGACATCAGAGATGACCCTCACCGTCAGCCAATCACAGACGAGTCTGAGCACAGAGCAGCCAATCGGAACTCGGTCATCAGAGATGACCCTCACAGTCAGCCAATCACAGAAGTGTCTGAGCACAGAGCAGCCAATCACAGCTCGGTCATCAGCGATGACCCTCACAGTCAGCCAATCACAGACGTGTCTGAGCAGAACTCAAGCAATCGTAAATGCGTTGAAGGCTGAGTGGCATAGCCAGTAAAAAAAAGTGGGACTTTAAATACTCTGTCTTTGAGCAGACTAAGTCAAAATACATGTGATTGTGTATATTCGATCATGTGTACATGTGTACGTAAATATTGGTAGTGTGTGTGTGTGTGTGTGTGTGTGTGTGTGTGTGTGTGTGTGTGTGTGTGTGTGTGTGTGTGTGTGTGTGTGTGTGTGTGTGTGTGTGTGTGTGTGTGTGTGTGTGTGTGTGTGTGTGTGTGTGTGTGTGTGTGTGTGTGTGTGTGTGTGTGTGTGTGTGTGTGTGTGTGTGTGTGTGTGTGTGTGTGTGTGTGTGTGTGTGTGTGTGTGTGTGTGTGTGTGTGTGTGTGTGTGTGTGTGTGTGTGTGTGTGTGTGTGTGTGTGTGTGTGTGTGTGTGTGTGTGTGTGTGTGTGTGTGTGTGTGTGTGTGTGTGTGTGTGTGTGTGTGTGTGTGTGTGTGTGTGTGTGTGTGTGTGTGTGTGTGTGTGTGTGTGTGTGTGTGTGTGTGTGTGTGTGTGTGTGTGTGTGTGTGTGTGTGTGTGTGTGTGTGTGTGTGTGTGTGTGTGTGTGTGTGTGTGTGTGTGTGTGTGTGTGTGTGTGTGTGTGTGTGTGTGTGTGTGTGTGTGTGTGTGTGTGTGTGTGTGTGTGTGTGTGTGTGTGTGTGTGTGTGTGTGTGTGTGTGTGTGTGTGTGTGTGTGTGTGTGTGTGTGTGTGTGTGTGTGTGTGTGTGTGTGTGTGTGTGTGTGTGTGTGTGTGTGTGTGTGTGTGTGTGTGTGTGTGTGTGTGTGTGTGTGTGTGTGTGTGTGTGTGTGTGTGTGTGTGTGTGTGTGTGTGTGTGTGTGTGTGTGTGTGTGTGTGTGTGTGTGTGTGTGTGTGTGTGTGTGTGTGTGTGTGTGTGTGTGTGTGTGTGTGTGTGTGTGTGTGTGTGTGTGTGTGTGTGTGTGTGTGTGTGTGTGTGTGTGTGTGTGTGTGTGTGTGTGTGTGTGTGTGTGTGTGTGTGTGTGTGTGTGTGTGTGTGTGTGTGTGTGTGTGTGTGTGTGTGTGTGTGTGTGTGTGTGTGTGTGTGTGTGTGTGTGTGTGTGTGTGTGTGTGTGTGTGTGTGTGTGTGTGTGTGTGTGTGTGTGTGTGTGTGTGTGTGTGTGTGTGTGTGTGTGTGTGTGTGTGTGTGTGTGTGTGTGTGTGTGTGTGTGTGTGTGTGTGTGTGTGTGTGTGTGTGTGTGTGTGTGTGTGTGTGTGTGTGTGTGTGTGTGTGTGTGTGTGTGTGTGTGTGTGTGTGTGTGTGTGTGTGTGTGTGTGTGTGTGTGTGTGTGTGTGTGTGTGTGTGTGTGTGTGTGTGTGTGTGTGTGTGTGTGTGTGTGTGTGTGTGTGTGTGTGTGTGTGTGTGTGTGTGTGTGTGTGTGTGTGTGTGTGTGTGTGTGTGTGTGTGTGTGTGTGTGTGTGTGTGTGTGTGTGTGTGTGTGTGTGTGTGTGTGTGTGTGTGTGTGTGTGTGTGTGTGTGTGTGTGTGTGTGTGTGTGTGTGTGTGTGTGTGTGTGTGTGTGTGTGTGTGTGTGTGTGTGTGTGTGTGTGTGTGTGTGTGTGTGTGTGTGTGTGTGTGTGTGTGTGTGTGTGTGTGTGTGTGTGTGTGTGTGTGTGTGTGTGTGTGTGTGTGTGTGTGTGTGTGTGTGTGTGTGTGTGTGTGTGTGTGTGTGTGTGTGTGTGTGTGTGTGTGTGTGTGTGTGTGTGTGTGTGTGTGTGTGTGTGTGTGTGTGTGTGTGTGTGTGTGTGTGTGTGTGTGTGTGTGTGTGTGTGTGTGTGTGTGTGTGTGTGTGTGTGTGTGTGTGTGTGTGTGTGTGTGTGTGTGTGTGTGTGTGTGTGTGTGTGTGTGTGTGTGTGTGTGTGTGTGTGTGTGTGTGTGTGTGTGTGTGTGTGTGTGTGTGTGTGTGTGTGTGTGTGTGTGTGTGTGTGTGTGTGTGTGTGTGTGTGTGTGTGTGTGTGTGTGTGTGTGTGTGTGTGTGTGTGTGTGTGTGTGTGTGTGTGTGTGTGTGTGTGTGTGTGTGTGTGTGTGTGTGTGTGTGTGTGTGTGTGTGTGTGTGTGTGTGTGTGTGTGTGTGTGTGTGTGTGTGTGTGTGTGTGTGTGTGTGTGTGTGTGTGTGTGTGTGTGTGTGTGTGTGTGTGTGTGTGTGTGTGTGTGTGTGTGTGTGTGTGTGTGTGTGTGTGTGTGTGTGTGTGTGTGTGTGTGTGTGTGTGTGTGTGTGTGTGTGTGTGTGTGTGTGTGTGTGTGTGTGTGTGTGTGTGTGTGT
>JAXIVJ010019374.1:0-19835 GCA_036785665.1 Chirona hameri | reverse complement strand
ATATATATATATATATATATATATATATATATATATATATATATATATATATATATATATATATATATATATATATATATATATATATATATATATATATATATATATATATATATATATATATATATATATATATATATATATATATATATATATATATATATATATATATATATATATATATATATATATATATATATATATATATATATATATATATATATATATATATATATATATATATATATATATATATATATATATATATATATATATATATATATATATATATATATATATATATATATATATATATATATATATATATATATATATATATATATATATATATATATATATATATATATATATATATATATATATATATATATATATATATATATATATATATATATATATATATATATATATATATATATATATATATATATATATATATATATATATATATATATATATATATATATATTACGGAGATATATACATTACGGAGATAGCCATGACGCCCCCCCCCCCCCCCCCTGGGGGAGGGTGGATATCGGTCACCAATCACCAATCACCGATCATGAAGGGTAGGGGTATACGGCCTAGAATCTCCCCGCCGAAATTACCTGCGACCTCCTCTGCCAGGGTGGGCATAACGCAGCACAGCCCGCTCGGGACACGATCAGTTTGAGCCTGGGATTGCCCGAGCACCTACTTGGGCTAGCCAGCGTGGGGCCACACTATACGCTGTTTAAAAGTGCATTAAACAACTCTGGCTGTCCTCGGGCTATCCCGAGCCAGGGTGATAGAGGACAGCCCGAGCCAGGGTGATAATAGAGGACAGCCCGGCCAGGGTGATAGAGGACAGCTTGAGCCAGGGTGATAGAGGACAGCCCGAGCCAGGGTGATAGAGGACAGCCCGAGCCAGTGTGATAGAGGAAAGCCCGAGCCAGGGTGATAGAGGACAGCCCGAGCAGCCCGTGCCGCGCGTACTCGACCAAGCCCACGTGGGGCCACACGCAGTGGCGCACGCAGGATTCCATTTGGGGGGGGGGTCAGAGTCATAAGAGTGCAGGGGCCCCACCAGTTTTTTTTTTAGAAAACTTCGGCGGATTTCGGTCACTTGATTTTGAGCGGGCCCCCGACAGCATGGGGATCTGAGACATGATAATTGTCTTATCAATGTCGTGTAAGGTGACAGCGTGTGCTACCGATGTGCGAATTTTAGGCGCGTGGGCTTTACTGATGTGCAGTACAACTGTCGAGAGTTGACGAAATGAGGTCAATGACAACACGCAGTAGTGGTGACTGGTGAAACGGATACGGTGTTTTCCTAGCAGATGTGTGATCAGTTGGCGCGATACATGGCTGATTGTACTGTCTTTACAACATACCACCATTGCAACAAATGTGGAGATGGTCTCGCGCATGACTTGGGAAGGCATAACCAACGGATCCAGGGCCTGGTGTCTACCAGTTGCTGCATAGTGCATACCTGTCTGGAAGCTGCGCACAGACTTTCTGGAGTTTGTCAAAATAAGAGAAGCACGGGGAACAGATCGCGTCAAAAATTCCCAAACGTCGTAATAACTAGGTGTTATTTTTTTCGGGAGATCTGCTGCCCATTGTCTTCGGTGGGCTTGGATACTCAAAATCATCGGTCCCTAAGTACATCTCTAGTATTGACCATGAAACGTAACATGTGCCAAATAGCGAAACATTTTATTTCATTAGTGAAGTTGAGCGTTACAATATTATTTGGCTACGCCCATGTTTGAGATACTCATGCGCAAATTGTAGTGTAGGTAGAAACCGTATTTACACGAGACTTTATATTCTCTAGGCATGAATGGGTGATCTCTTCGGAAATTGAGGCAATTTTAGAAATTGGACCAAATTATGGCGCTGTTTTCCTTGCTAACCTCCCAGATCCATGTCCTCTACAGGTTTAAAGTCCCAGCCTTTGGACGTCAAAGTCCCGTATAAACTATGCTAGGCTACGTTCGCGAACGAAAAGGAATTAACCCTGTCGGCGCTCCGGGGCGGGGGCGCTTTTCGCCCCCCCCCCCCCCTTGTGTTTTCTCGCTATAATCAGAAAACGCATAGAGATATCGACTTGAAACTTTCAGCAACTTGAAATGAATAGCTAAGCCACGTTTGGCAACAAAATTGGTCCCGGACAGGTCAGGTCAGGTCACCAGGTCAGGTCAAATGACATGACCACCAAACGACTTCTTGGTAGCACCACCGGCACAGTGGTTAATCGAGCGACATGAAACTCATGGCACGTCATGAGGTCATTAGGGACTACAATATCTCGGATTTTGTTTTTATATCGGTGACCTAAGGTCAAGTTATAATCGTGAACTTTTAAATGTAACTCTATGGGGAAAAAAACAAAAACGCATATTCCTCAGTTGTAAAGGGATAAATTTAGTTCATGTTTGCTCTAACCACTAGTTTGGCCAGAGACTAGCCCTGACGGGGCCCCATATCACGCCTCTGCCAGCACCGGGGCCCTGCCTTGATCGGGCCCCTACAGGAACGGGCCCGTCTAAAAAAATGCAAGGTTGCGACCGAGCCCTCGTCCTGACCGGGCCCCGTATCACGCCTTTTCAGCACCGGGCCCCTACCTCGATCGGAACTGACCAAGACCAGGCCCTACCAGAAGCGGGACCGTATCAAGAATATGCAAGGACCGGGCCCTCATCCTGACCGGGCCCCATATCACGCGGCACGCCTCTGCCAGCACCGGGCCCCTGCCTCTATCGGGCCCCTATCAGGAAGGGTCGTATCACATAATTTATCAGGAGCGGCCGCTGGTGTGACCGGGCCCTTGTCCTGACCAGGCCCATGCCACGCCTTGCCAGCACCGGGCCCCTACCTCGATCGGACCTGACTAAGACCGAACCCCTACCAGAAACGGGCCTGTATTAAGCAAATGCAAAGACCGGCCCCTGTTGTGACCGGGCCTTCGTTTTGACCGGGCCCCATATCACGTCTTTTCCCAGCACCGGGCCCCTACCTCGATCGGGCCTGATCAAGACCGTGCCCCTACCAGGAACGGGCCCGTATCAAGAATCTCAAAGGACTGGATCCTGTTGTGACCGGGCTTTCGTCCTGACCGGGTCCCATACCTGACCGGGCCTTTGCCTAGCACCGGGCCCCTGACTCGATCGGGCCTGACCAAGACCGGGGCCCTACCAGGAACAGGCCCGTATCATAATTTGCAAGGACCGGGTCTTGTTGTGACCGGGCCCCCATATCACGCCTCTGCCAGCACCGGAGTCCCTGTCTTCATCGGGTCCCTACCAGGAACGGGGCCCTATCAGGAAGGGGCCCGTATTAAATGATTTGCAAGGAGCGGGCCCTGTTGTGTCCAGGCCCTCGTCCTGGCCGGGCCCCATGGCCATATCACGCTTTTGCAGTACCGGGCCCCTGCTTCGATCGGACCTGACCAAGACCGGGCCCCTACCAGAAACGGCCCGCATCAAAAATATGCAAGGACCCGGGCCCCATATCATGCCTTTACCAGCACCGGGCCCCTGCCTCGATCAGGTCTTACCAAGACCGGGCCCTGCCAGGTATGGGCCAGAATACGGGTCCTTTTGCTGCGGGCCCCCTCAGAAATTCGGGGGGGGGGGTCAGCTGACCCCTTTGACCCCCCCCCCCCCCCCTGCGTGCGCCTAACTGGGCCACCGTTAACCGGCGGTTACTGCGCCACTGGGCCACCGTTACCGGCGGTTACTGCCGGCCACTGGGCCACCGTTACCGGCGGTTATCAAACCACGGAGCAACGCAGGGCTTTGCCCAAGTTAGCCCGGGCAGATGGTCAAGCTCGGGTTTAGCTCGGGTATGCTCGACGTATTTGGCTGGGCTAGCCCAGGCTGTAACTCGGGTTCTGCTTGGAGTAAGTGTGGCATACGCAGTCAGAAACCGAGTTACAGACTGGGCTAGCCCAACCATATAAGTCGGGCAAACCCAAGTTCTGCCCAATTGGGCCCCACTCAGAATTACTGGCTGGGCGGGTCCTTTTTGATAAATTTAGTTCGAATGTTTTGATGGGATGGATTTCTGAGATTGGGACCGTGCTCCGAAATGACTGTTGTCCCCAATCATGAATCAGGAAGAAGTCGAAATCTGACGAATCATGTAATTTTAATCCGAATGTCGGATAATTGTCATACACTTTACGCCCCTCCTACTAACTTTTTGGACGTTATGGATCCGCCAGTTCCCCGCATAGGCGTCGCCATGCATTCGCAGTAGGACACCCACCCCTGCAGCACCCAAACAGGACCCTCCGGGCAGAGGCTCGGGGCTCCACCACTAACACAGGTTGGAGGACAGGACCCTCTGGACAGAGGCTCGGGGCTCCACCACCAACACAGGTTGGAGGATAGGACCCTCCGGGGCGGCAGAGGCTCGGGGCTCCACCACCAACACAGGTTGGAGGACAGGACCCTCCGGGCAGAGGCTCGGGGCTCCACCACCAACACAGGTTGGAGGAGACACGGGACATTAGTATTAAAAACGCACCTATTTTATTTCCATGCGTTATGGAACGCCCATCGACCTAATGTTGAAGCGATTTGTTTAGATGTGTACCGCCGAGGGTAGGCTGCCGAAGCCCGAAGTCATCCAACTTTATGATTTGTATTTCTGCCAAACTTCCCCGCTCATTTAAAAATGGTAATACCAGTTTCAGAGAAACACTTTTGAACGTTGAATTGAATGCCAGCAAGGTTCGCACTTCATACTTTCACTCAAATTCACATCGAGCCCATCAAACCAGACCAAATTAAGTTGCATTTAAAATGGCCTGTGTCACAACTCCAGCCGCGCGGTCAGCCTCACAGTCTGGTGTCTCGTTCCGAACTGTTTATTCTACCCGGCCGGCGGTCACTCGTGAGGTCAGGGCGGGCCGCGCCCTGACGTCACGGTTCACATATGTGGGTCGCTCCCAGCACAGCTATGCGTGCCCCCGGTGCCGATACGACATCCCTCCACCCCGAATAACCAGGCACAATAACAACACATACGAGGCTACAACCAAGCACTAGCGATACATGTGATAGTGTGATACATACTGGTCACTGTGCGGCATACCTATCAGGCGGCCGCAGATTTGAGCGGTTCCTCAGATTATATCGCGGTGCACTTGGGGAAGCAGCAGGTTGCGGTACAGTGGTGACCATACCGGGGATCGGGACAGCAGCTGTCAGCTCGGGCTGCGGCGCAGGTGCAGGGAGGGGAGCCGGGCGCTGCCGAGCAGGAGACGGAGCAGGAGCAGCCTCAGCGGGTGGAGCCACCTCAGCAGGCGGAACAAACGTCAGCTGATCCCGGACAGGTATCACGGCCGCACTGGAAGTGAGAGGCTCGTTAGCAACAGGGGGTGGTGCGTCATTACCATATCGCTGCCGGACCTGGTCCGCGTGTCTTACAATAACGCGCCCATCACTCAATTGTACCGTGAACATAACACCGTCAATGCACACAACACGTCCCGGAGCCCAACGACAATCACTCAGACCCCGCAAGCGATCTACCGCCGACACATATACGGCATCCCCAGCTACCATGTCACGTTCTCGAGCGTTACGATCACGATGAGCCTTTTGAGCTTCCTGGCGCTCCTGTACACGCCCCTGTCTGTCAGGGATGATGGCATCTAAGTGTGTGCGCGGAACACGATTTAAAAACAACTCAGCTGGTGTACACTGGGTGGTACTATGTGGAGTGGTGCGATATTTGAAAAGGAACCGGGACACTTTGGTCTCGACGGTTCCTGAGGTCTGTTTATACCAGCCATTTTTAAATGTCTGTACACCCCTCTCAGCTAAGCCATTAGACTTAGGTGACAGGCAGGGAGTTGTCAAATGCCTGATCCCGTTGACTTTGCAGAAGGTTTTGAATGCCTCCGAAAGGAAACACTGGGCATTGTCGGTAACTAGCACCATAGGTATACCCCAACAGGCGAACGACCTACGTAACTTCTCGATAGTGACAGCGGAATCCGAAGATCGAGTAGGGTAAATGTCCATCCATTTAGAATGGGCGTCTACCATCACCAAAAACATTCCTCCATTTGCTGTGCAGTAATCTATATGCACGCGTTGCCAGGGCTTGGTAGGCCACTGCCAGGGGTGCAATGGTGCCTCGGGAGCCTTTCCTTTCCGCTCCTGACATTTCTCACATAAACGGACCAGATCCCGTATGTCATCATCCAACTTTGGCCACCAAAAGTACATCCTCGCGAGCATTTTTGACCGGCATTCACCGGGATGACCCTCATGGAGCAGCCGTAACATGGCGGCTCTCCCCTGAGGAGGAATCACGACACGTGATCCCCACAAAATGCAGCCGTCCTGCACACTGAGTTCACCGATGCGAGACTTATACGGCTGAAAGTCGGGGCACAGTCTGTCATCAGAGTCAGACCAGCCGTCTCTCACCTGCCTGTAAACAGCCGACAATACTGGATCCTGATTGGTCCATTGCCGTATCTGGGCCACACTCACAGGAGAGGAGTCAAAGAATTCCAGCATATGAACGGTTTCTGCTGGGATTGGAACTTTAGTGGGGCCGGTCTCTGCCGAGGGCAGACGGCTAAGGGCATCGCAATGCGCTTGTTTCGATCCCGGTCTATACTCGAGGTGGTAATCATATGATCCGAGCATCAATGCCCAGCGGACCATCCTGGGAGATGTCATTACAGACAGAGGCTTCTGCTCTCCGATGAGCCCAAGTAGCGGCTTGTGGTCGGACTGTATCGTAAAAGACCGACCGGCTAAATAATAATGGAACTTTTTAACCCCAGTCACTATCGCTAGAGCCTCCTTGTCGGTCTGTGAGTACCGTGTCTCGGTATCACTCAGCGCGCGCGAATAGAACGCCATGGGGCGCTCTCCCTGTGGCGTTAACTGACTCAGGACACAACCTACTCCGACGGGCCCAGCGTCACACGCCAGGACCACGGGCAACACAGGATCGAAGTGCGCTAACACAGGAGGGGAGACCAACAACTCCTTCGCCCTGCGGAAGGCGCTGTCCTCCACCTCAGTCCATTTCCAAACCTGATCAGTCCGCAACAACCGATACAGTGGCGATAGGAAAGTCGCCAAGTTCCTGAGGAACTTCCCGTAATAATTGATAAGGCCCAGCCACATGCGCAGATCCTTTACGTCTCTAGGCTTGGGAGCCTTTAAGATAGCATCTGTTTTCTCACCAGTTGCCTCCACACCCCGACGGCTTATTTTGTAGCCAAGATAGGTCAGGCTAGTCACCCCGAAGCTGCACTTAGCCCGATTCACTCGGAACCCAGCGTCCGAGAGCCTCTGGAGCACCTGTCTCAGTGTGTGACTGTGGGCCCCCTCATCTACACCAGCTACGACGATATCGTCTAAGAAGACACCGACACCTGGAATGTCAGCGAGCACCATCTCTAACGTACGCTGGAACAGTGAAACTGCACTAGCGTAGCCGAAACTGAGTCGAAGCGGCCGCAGCAGCCCTTTTGGCGTGTTCACTGTTAAGTAGTCGCGCGATTTCTCGTCCAGCAGTAGCTGGTTGTAGGCATTTTTCAAATCAATCTTTGAAAAAATAGTACAGCCAGACAGCTTAGCGAACAGCTCCTCTACACGAGGTAATGGGTATTGTTCCATTTTCGCAGCCTTATTCACAGTCAGGCGGTAATCGCCACAGATCCTTAACTTCCCCCCAGCCTTCGGCACGACAACAAGGGGAGCCGCCCACTTACTGTGACGTACTGGCTCCCAGAGTCCATCCCGGATCTGCTTGTCCAGCTCTGCGTCCACCTGCTCCCGGAAGGCCAGTGGAACCGTGCGGGGCTTGAAGAAGCGTGGTTGTACATCGGTGTCGACGTCGATGCTGACCTCGCCACCCCTATAGCAGCCCAGCTCCTCTTTGAAGACGTCGGGGAACTGGTTCAGGATGGGCTGCAGTCGAGTCTGCTCCGTCACATGACAGATGGCGGGTCAGTCGAGTCTGATGTGCTGCAGCCAGTTGCGGCCGAACAGCCATGGTCCGCTGCCTTCCACGACGATCAGCGGCAGCGGCATACAGCGGCCGCCGTACTCGACGTTCACCTGCGCCTGCCCCAGGACGGAGAGCTGCTCGCCGCTGTACGTCCTCAGCTTCACCGTGCTGGGCTCCAGCTCAGGGCCACCACTGGGCCACAGCTGGCGGAACCCGGCGTCTGAACACACGGTCAGTGCGGCACCGGTATCCAGTTCCATCTGAACAGACCGGCCGTCCAGCGACACCGTCACCGCCAGCGGCGGCTGCCGGCCAGCTGATCCCGACCGCACGGTGAACATGGAGTACACTCCATCACTGTCGGCTGCGCTGGCACCCGGCCGCGCCGGCTCGTCACCGTCGCCTCCGTCCAGCGGCAGCAGCACGTCCTCTTCCGCCGAAACATGTCGCAGATGCTGCTGGCTCTTCCGACATGCAGCCCGAACATGACCCTTGAGGCCGCAGCCGAAGCACACCTTGCTGCGGAACGGGCACGACTCCGAGGAATGATGTCCCAGACAGCGGTAGCACGACGACGCCCTGTCTGTCCCCTCGCCTCTTCCTCGAGCCCGCAGCGGACGAGCAGCCTCGCTGTCAGCGCAGGCGGCACCACCGCTGCAGCCGCCCCGACCTCCCCCACTTGCCGCGGGCCGGTGTCGGTCATGCTGCCGCGACGGGTCCCGGCCATGACTCAGGCGCTGAACCGCGGCGGCGTCTTCTCGTTGGCCAGCTACAGCACCACTGAGCTCGGCTGCACTCGCTGCCGCCGACTCGTGCGCCAGTGCCAATGTCTCGGCCGACTGCCGAGTCAATTGTGGCTCGCTGAGGAGTCGTGATTGTAGCCGCTCGTTCCTGATGCCGCAGACTAAGCGATCACGGAGCATTTCGTTGAGCCCATCAGGCTTAAACTGACAATCCTTGGCCAGCTTACGTAAGCGCGCCAAGAACGCTCCCACTGTCTCGCCCTCATTCCGGAAACAGGAATGAAATCTAAATCTGGCTACAATTTCAGACTTCTCCGGCTCATAGTGCGCTGTTAACACCGTTACCAAATCATCGTAGCTTTTATCTTCTACGTTTGACGGCGCAATCAGATCTTCCAGCAAACCAAATGTTTTTGCTCCGATAGCACACAACAATATAGCTCTTTTCTTTTGAACCTGTTCTTCACCGATATCTTTAACAATAAAATGCTGATTCAGACGCCTTGTATACGCACCAAAGCTCTCCACTTCTGCGTCAAACTCCGGCGTCTTCCCGGCCATCACCGCGGAGCTCGATTCCTCGTCGCCAATGTCACAACTCCAGCCGCGCGGTCAGCCTCACAGTCTGGTGTCTCGTTCCGAACTGTTTATTCTACCCGGCCGGCGGTCACTCGTGAGGTCAGGGCGGGCCGCGCCCTGACGTCACGGTTCACATATGTGGGTCGCTCCCAGCACAGCTATGCGTGCCCCCGGTGCCGATACGACAGCCTGCATCAAATATATCAACACCGTAGTAGAATGACAGTATATTATTGGTCTGACGATCGACAAGCATGCAATACAACACCCCTCTATGGAGATAATGGCCAACACAGTGGCGATGGCCCCCAGTTTTGGTCCCAAGGCAGCTCGGGTTCGAGACAACCGACCCAAGCTCGCACAGCCTCGCCTCATCTCACTGCAGAGTAAAACTTTCCCATCACATCGCACAGCTATTCATGGGTTTTTGTCGCTGGACGGATGTCAATATTTCATATTTTTGACAACGTTGGCGAGCTCCCATGGCGCATAACACCGCCGACCGCTGGCCAGACGAAGACCGGTCAGACTTTACAAAAATATGACACTAGCACATACTGATGGAAAGACTGGAAAATGTTCTGAGCCCTTAGACTGACACACCATGGAATGTTAAGAAGTGAAATCGGTGGAGAAGATCTGCAATGCTAACGAAATGGAAAATTATCGCCGTCGAAGAATCTAATCTAAGCCTTGTTTGCCCTGTAAGGCACACATTGTGCTATAATCGGAGTGTCCCAATACCTGTCTCACAAGAGCCCCGCTCGGCTCAACAGTCGGCGTCTAACCGACATATCACCAGAGCTCCGGCTCGCGCGCTTCACCCCTCCAGAGGCTGACGGCGAGATCACTGCGCGCCTCACTCGACCAGCCAGCGGTCACCGGACCGGACCGTCTCTGCGGTGCGGGCCGCGCCTGAGCGTCACGTCACGCGGGTCAGTGGTGCCCTGCCTCGTCGTCGGCCAGGTGGAAGGCGACGCCGGGGATGTCGCATGGTGTGCTGCTGTGTACGGACACCATCCACTCGGCGCTCTC
Source organism: Chirona hameri (assembly GCA_036785665.1). NCBI lineage: Eukaryota > Metazoa > Arthropoda > Thecostraca > Balanomorpha > Balanidae > Chirona > Chirona hameri. The sequence goes on along the minus strand of JAXIVJ010019374.1, from coordinate 9,474 downwards.
GGCCGGAGAGACGGTGAACCAGCCTGGCGACACAGCAGACAACGCGCCCTCAGTCGCCAGGCCCGCACCACAAACCAGGCCGGACGCACCACAAACCATGCCGGGCCCGCACCACAAACCACGCCGGGCCCGCACCACAAACCACGCCAGGTACGCCGCAGCAGCGTGTATTATGCATGCCACACACGTCGCAACGGAACACATCGTAACGACAAAGTTCAAGCAAAGTTTGTTGAACAAAAATGCTGACAGAATCAAAAACACTTCATCCATTATTAAATAACAAAAGAAAACACAACAAGAACGTGGAACAAGCACAGCTTACTTGATATATTGCTTACTACATTTAACAAACGCATTATCTAATACTTCCATGGAAGCACGCTGTTGTCAATAGGAAGACACCTGAGCCAGCATGCCTTATGACTGGCGTCAGTGACAGCTGTAGCAGTACCGCGCCATGGGTTGCGGCCCTGAGCAGTTGAGGAGCACCGTCGTCTGTAGTGGCCGTGACCGTTGTGCCCCCCGGCTAGCGTTCCGCCCATAGCACACCACATGGCATCACTCACCGTCACCATCAGCGCCGCGCCGCGGGTCCGCCACATTGCCGTATGGTGTCACGTACTGCCGCACCTCCGCCCAGTTACTGTCTGTGACACCAGTGACGCGCACACGGCCGCTGGGAGTCTCCTCTGCTGACGGCGCCGGCACAGCCTCCGCGCTCACGGCCAGGCTCGCGGCACAGATCACCGCAGGGCTGGCTGCAGAGGCGGCGATCGGGGCGGTGGTCGGGGCGGCGGCTGGCCGGTCGGGGGCGGTCGGCTTCTTCCGGCCCTGCCTGCCGCCTCGCTTCCTGGGCTGAGCTGCGGGGCCGTCGCCGCCGGCCGCCGCCGACCGCTGGCCGGACGAGGACCGGTCCCACTTGGACGGAGGGCGGTCTGGGGCGGGGGCGGGGGCGGGGGCGGGGGCGGGGGCGGGGGCGAGGGCGGGGGCGGGAGCTGCGCCCGGCAGCGGCGGGAAGCTCTGCTCGTTTAGCGGCGGAGGGCGTGGCCGCCAGGCGCGTGGCCGCTCCCATTCTGCAAGTGCAAACGGCAGAGATCAGAGTAAAAACTTGGATGACACAGATCCTACTGCCAGGCCCACGGGCTCCGCCACGGGGGGGGGGGGACTTGTCCCCTTATTCTTGAGCCAGGGGGGATTATCCCCCCCCCATTTTCCCTGACAAACTAGAAATCAATGTTCAGTTGTACTCATTATTTGTTACCTCTCCCTTGTTCAACAAGCTTTCGCTGACACTCCACTCCCCCTGCTCAACAGTTTTTCGCTGAGGATCCACCCTCCCCCTCAACAACTTTTCGCTAACGCTCCTCCACCCCCCCCCCCCCCCGGATAACTTTCCAGCAGGATATATTCTTCTTTTTTTAACTTGTCAAACCATTCGCCATTGTGAGAAGTTTTGTTGTTGTAAAGGACAAGAAGATAGAAGCAGACAAAGGATTGTCTCCAATGAGCGATAACCATACATATCAAAAGGAAGGTCTTTCTTTTCCATTTATAGACATAAATCTAGTGAATGACAAAGTCAAACAACGCAACTGTTACTTGCTCGCCGTAATATGAAATACTGCCGGTAAGACATATCAGACACAGCGCTTCTGAACATTACCGTTGGACATGTCGGACGAGTTGGTTCGCTCCTCCAGCACATCCAGGTCGTGATAGTCGTCAGCGAGGGACTGGTTGTATCGCTCCAAGGCCCTCAGTCCGGCGGCGTCTCCACCGTCTGCCGCGGGCCGGTCGACATCAGGTGAGGTGATGATTGGGTTTAAGGACGCCGCAGACACACAGGCGTTGACACGAGTCACTCAGTCACACCTCAGAGATCAGCTGATCAATATACCAGTATCAGTCACACCTCAGAGATCAGCTGATCAATATACCAGTATCAGTCACACCTCAGAGATCAGCTGATCAACATACCAGTATCAGCGACACCTCAGAGATCAGCTGATCAATATACCAGTATCAGTCACACCTCAGAGATCAGCTGATCAATATACCAGTATCAGCGACACCTCAGAGATCAGCTGACCAACATACCAGTATCAGTCACACCTCAGAGATCAGCTGATCAATATACCAGTATCAGTCACACCTCAGAGATCAGCTGATCAACATACCAGTATCAGTCACACCTCAGAGATCAGCTGATCAATATACCAGTATCAGAGACACCTCAGAGATCAGCTGATCAATATACCAGTATCAGTCACACCTCAGAGATCAGCTGATCAATATACCAGTATCAGAGACACCTCAGAGATCAGCTGATCAATATACCAGTATCAGTCACACCTCAGAGATCAGCTGATCAATATACCAGTATCAGAGACACCTCAGAGATCAGCTGACCAACATACCAGTATCAGTCACACCTCAGAGATCAGCTGATCAATATACCAGTATCAGCGACACCTCAGAGATCAGCTGATCAATATACCAGTATCAGAGACACCTCAGAGATCAGCTGATCAATATACCAGTATCAGTCACACCTCAGAGATCAGCTGATCAATATACCAGTATCAGTCACACCTCAGAGATCAGCTGATCAATATACCAGTATCAGTCACACCTCAGAGATCAGCTGATCAATATACCAGTATCAGCGACACCTCAGAGATCAGCTGATCAATATACCAGTATCAGCGACACCTCAGAGATCAGCTGATCAATATACCAGTATCAGAGACACCTCAGAGATCAGCTGATCAATATACCAGTATCAGCGACACCTCAGAGATCAGCTGATCAATATACCAGTATCAGCGACACCTCACAGATCAGCTGATCAACATACCAGTATCAGTGACACCTCAGAGATCAGCTGATCAATATACCAGTATCAGTCACACATCAGAGATCAGCTGATCAATATACCAGTATCAGCGACACCTCAGAGATCAGCTGATCAATATACCAGTATCAGCGACACCTCAGAGATCAGCTGATCAATATACCAGTATCAGCGACACCTCAGAGATCAGCTGATCAATATACCAGTATCAGCGACACCTCAGAGATCAGCTGATCAATATACCAGTATCAGCGACACCTCAGAGATCAGCTGATCAATATACCAGTATCAGCGACACCTCAGAGATCAGCTGATCAATATACCAGTATCAGTCACACCTCAGAGATCAGCTGATCAATATACCAGTATCAGCGACACCTCAGAGATCAGCTGATCAATATACCAGTATCAGTCACACCTCAGAGATCAGCTGATCAATATACCAGTATCAGCGACACCTCAGAGATCAGCTGATCAATATACCAGTATCAGCGACACCTCAGAGATCAGCTGATCAATATACCAGTATTAGCGACACCTCAGAGATCAGCTGATCAATATACCAGTATCAGCGACACCTCAGAGATCAGCTGATCAATATACCAGTATCAGTCACACCTCAGAGATCAGCTGATCAATATACCAGGATCAGCGACACCTCAGAGATCAGCTGATCAATATACCAGTATCAGCGACACCTCAGAGATCAGCTGATCAATATACCAGTATCAGCGACACCTCAGAGATCAGCTGATCAATATACCAGTATCAGCGACACCTCAGAGATCAGCTGATCAATATACCAGTATCAGCGACACCTCAGAGATCAGCTGATCAATATACCAGTATCAGCGACACCTCAGAGATCAGCTGATCAATATACCAGTATCAGCGACACCTCAGAGATCAGCTGATCAATATACCAGTATCAGTCACACCTCAGAGATCAGCTGATCAATATACCAGTATCGTCACACCTCAGAGATCAGCTGACCAACATACCAGTATCAGCGACACCTCAGAGATCAGCTGATCAATATACCAGTATCAGCGACACCTCAGAGATCAGCTGATCAATATACCAGTATCAGTCACACCTCAGAGATCAGCTGACCAACATACCAGTATCAGCGACACCTCAGAGATCAGCTGATCAATATACCAGTATCAGCGACACCTCAGAGATCAGCTGATCAATATACCAGTATCAGTCACACCTCAGAGATCAGCTGATCAATATACCAGTATCAGTCACACCTTAGAGATCAGCTGATCAATATACCAGTATCAGTCACACCTCAGAGATCAGCTGATCAATATACCAGTATCAGCGACACCTCACAGATCAGCTGATCAATATACCAGGATCAGCGACACCTCACAGATCAGCTGATCAATATACCAGTATCAGCGACACCTCAGAGATCAGCTGACCAACATACCAGTATCAGCGACACCTCAGAGATCAGCTGATCAATATACCAGTATCAGTCACACCTCAGAGATCAGCTGATCAATATACCAGTATCAGCGACACCTCAGAGATCAGCTGATCAATATACCAGTATCAGCGACACCTCAGAGATCAGCTGATCAATATACCAGTATCAGCGACACCTCAGAGATCAGCTGATCAATATACCAGTATCAGTCACACCTCAGAGATCAGCTGATCAATATACCAGTATCAGCGACACCTCAGAGATCAGCTGATCAATATACCAGTATCAGCGACACCTCAGAGATCAGCTGATCAATATACCAGTATCAGTCACACCTCAGAGATCAGCTGATCAATATACAGTATCAGTCACAGCTCAGAGATCAGCTGATCAATATACCAGTATCAGCGACACCTCAGAGATCAGCTGATCAATATACCAGTATCAGTCACACCTCACAGATCAGCTGATCAATATACCAGTATCAGCGACACCTCAGAGATCAGCTGATCAATATACCAGTATCAGCGACACCTCAGAGATCAGCTGATCAATATACCAGTATCAGCGACACCTCAGAGATCAGCTGATCAACATACCAGTATCAGTCACACCTCAGAGATCAGCTGATCAATATACCAGTATCAGCGACACCTCAGAGATCAGCTGATCAATATACCAGTATCAGCGACACCTCACAGATCAGCTGATCAATATACCAGTATCAGCGACACCTCAGAGATCAGCTGATCAATATACCAGTATCAGTCACACCTCAGAGATCAGCTGATCAATATACCAGTATCAGCGACACCTCAGAGATCAGCTGATCAATATACCAGTATCAGCGACACCTCAGAGATCAGCTGATCAATATACCAGTATCAGCGACACCTCAGAGATCAGCTGACCAACATACCAGTATCAGCGACACCTCAGCACAGGCCGCTGCCCCGGGTGTTCCGACTCCGGGCCGAGACGCTCGTCATGGCGCGTCTGCCCGACTCTGTCCTCACCTGACATGTTCTGTGGCAGCAAAGCAGCTCTGTCCTCGCCTGACATGTTCTGTGGCAGCAGGGCAGCTCTGTCCTCACCTGACATGTTCTGTGGCAGCAGGGCAGCTCTGTCCTCACCCGACATGTTCTGTGGCAGCAAAGCAGCTCTGTCCTCACCTGACATGTTCTGTGGCAGCAGGGCAGCCCTGTCCTCACCTGACATGTTCTGTGGCAGCAGGGCAGCTCTGTCCTCACCTGACATGTTCTGTGGCAGCAGGGCAGCTCTGTCCTCACCCGACATGTTCTGTGGCAGCAAAGCAGCTCTGTCCTCACCTGACATGTTCTGTGGCAGCAGGGCAGCTCTGTCCTCACCTGACATGTTCTGTGGCAGCAGGGCAGCCCTGTCCTCACCTGCCATGTTCTGTGGCAGCAGGGCAGCTCTGTCCTCACCTGACATGTTCTGTGGCAGCAGGGCAGCCCTGTCCTCACCTGACATGTTCTGTGGCAGCAGGGCAGCTCTGTCCTCACCTGACATGTTCTGTGGCAGCAGGGCAGCTCTGTCCTCACCTGACATGTTCTGTGGCAGCAGGGCAGCTCTGTCCTCACCTGACATGTTCTGTGGCAGCAGGGCAGCTCTGTCCTCACCTGACATGTTCTGTGGCAGCAGGGCAGCTCTGTCCTCACCTGACATGTTCTGTGGCAGCAGGGCAGCTCTGTCCTCACCTGACATGTTCTGTGGCAGCAGGGCAGCTCTGTCCTCACCCGACATGTTCTGTGGCAGCAGGGCAGCTCTGTCCTCACCTGACATGTTCTGTGGCAGCAGGGCAGCTCTGTCCTCACCCGACATGTTCTGTGGCAGCAAAGCAGCTCTGTCCTCGCCTGACATGTTCTGTGGCAGCAGGGCAGCTCTGTCCTCACCTGACATGTTCTGTGGCAGCAGGGCAGCTCTGTCCTCACCCGACATGTTCTGTGGCAGCAAAGCAGCTCTGTCCTCACCTGACATGTTCTGTGGCAGCAGGGCAGCTCTGTCCTCACCTGACATGTTCTGTGGCAGCAGGGCAGCTCTGTCCTCACCTGACATGTTCTTTGGCAGCAGGGCAGCTCTGTCCTCACCTGACATGTTCTGTGACAGCAGGGCAGCTGCTCTGTCCTCACCTGACATGTTCTGTGGCAGCAGGGCAGCTCTGTCCTCACCTGACATGTTCTGTGGCAGCAGGGCGGATTCCACGGCGACCACCTCGCCGCCGGGGTCCAGGAAGTCTGCCCAGCCGCCCCTGTGCCGACTCGGTCCCGCATTCACTTGGCTCACCACCCTGAGGACAGGACAGAACACATAATGTTACATACCATCTTCGGACAACGCTGCTACAGCACTGGTAACAACAGTGAAAAACAGCACCTGATGCGTTTTCTTTGTATATTCTATCATCTTATCTGTTTAAACGGAACAAATGTCTGCCCTGAATGCCAATAGCTGAGTGCGATAGAGAAGAGAGACGAGAGGCGAGACGAGAGACGAGAGACGAGAGACGAGAGACGAGAGACGAGAGACGAGAGGCGAGAGACGAGAGACAAGAGACAAGAAACAAGAGACGAGCGACGGGAGAAGAGGAGGGGAGGCAAGTCACGGGGGAGAGAGCGGGAGAGCGGAGGGAGAGAGCCTCACTGTCGGGGCGGCGGGGCGACCGCGGGCGGCTCCTGGTCGGGCGCCTCGTCGTCATCGATTGAGGGGCGCCGAGGCAGGATATACTGGCTGTAGTCGGTCGGCGGCTCGTAGATGGGTAGGTCTTCCTGACCACACAGCACACAGACACCTCGTCACAACTGATACCCGGCGCCCGGCGGCGCCAGTGCTGCGTGATGTACACAGTAACGGTACATACGAGCATCCGTTCTGCACCACTGACATAACTAAACCATCGGGGAGAAACAGAACTAAGTCCTGATAACGCCGGCTGGTAGCCAGTTACTAATCGGGACGAACAAACCCTGGTCAGTGATCGGACAAAACTGGACAAAACTCGGAGGCGCCTTGCCGGTGCGGTTTATTAATGCCTTGCACTCTCAAACCCGCCATTTGAACTCAGAACGTACTGTGGTCACTGGTCAACACATTCGTGATGTGTTTACTGGGTAATGGACTAGGAGATGTGTGACTGGTATTGTCGACGCACCCGCACGCGGTTGATCTGTTCCCGGATGGAGAGGTTGCTGACGCCGACGTTGGTGAGGTCTCCGGGGACGGGCAGGGGGTCATCGTGGCTGCTGAGGCCCGCCGCTCGACCGCGGCCGCGCAGCCGGCGGGTCGGCTCCGGATGCGGCTCGTCCTGGACACACACACACACACACACGCACACGCACACGCACACGCACACGCACACGCACACGCACACACACACACACACACACACACACACACACACACACACACACACACACACACACACACACACACACACACACACACAGCAAACATTACAGAAGACATCGCGGTCCCACAGAACACAGCATACAAACAACGCGGCCTTGTAGCCGCCGGGGGTCATCCTGACCACACACAGCACATACAACAGATTAATATGCACGGACGAAATGGAAAAACTAATTTACAAGACGGCTGTACAAAGATGGCAAGTTCTTATCACAATCACAATAAACAACACTGAGATACAACATTCATCACACTGAAACCATGTCTGAGACTAGCATAGTACCTACCCATTAAATACAGTTTAGACCCTGGGAAAACTGGAGTGTAGGTTCAAGCCACCAGCTATTGGCTGACCATTGGTTGCCGGACAAGATAGAACCGCCTGAATACAAATGAACGCAGACAACTCTGATTAATCTCCCAAAAAGCACATAACTTACTGGTGCCCTGAGCAAATGGCGAGGTATTGCCAGTGGTTTAAACACCATTGGACTGACACCTTCGCCGAGCCCCCAGCGGCATTGAAGGATGGGGATGCTGGGCAGCTGCCGATACCCTGCCGTCACGTGCTCCATACCATCAGCCGTCGACGGCGGGGACATCCCTGCAGCAGAATAGCACATCAGTCAGCGCAGGCATACAATCATGAGAAGCACAGGAAACACGGCCAGCGCTGAGTCCACAATCTGCCACATCTCTGTATTCATTGCTGTATGAATTGAGACATGTAATGTGCCGGCGAGGCCCAGTGTGCTGCTAATATAGCCTCCTGCCACTGGCGGATCTAGGGTCCGAGAATGCGGGGGGGGGGGGGGGGTAAAATTTCGCTCCGCTTCAGCAGCGAAAAGTTGTTGACCGAGGGGGGGGGGGGTGGAGTCGGGTCGTCAACGCGAAAAATCGTTGAGGTCGGGTTCTCAAAGAGAAAGTCATTGACCGGGGGATTTTTTCTCCCTAATTATCACTTCTTACAGCCAATGCAGGAACACGCGGGGCGGGGGACATCCTTGTATTGAATGCCCGCCATGGTCCTGTGGGGGGGGGGGGGGGATTTGCCCCTAATGCCCCCACTCCTCTGGATTCGCCAGTGGTAAAAACCAGACAAACCCAATTTTGCCTCTTCTGTCACTTTCAATTTTTTTGGGGTAGCTGAGTTCATGCTGAGTCTGATGTTGACTAGTTGGAAATGCTAAAAATTGTGAGACCTCTACTCATAGGACCCATAAAATGTATCGGGATAAGTACCTAAGCATGGTGCAAAATGGGTGTCAGATTTAAAATTGGTACCTGAAATTATTTGAGTCTGGATATGACCTGAGGCCAAAGTAGCCATCCAAGCTATAGTAATTTAAAATAACCTTGACAATGAGAAATATTGACTTTACCTACAAATACACAAAGTGTGAATTTTATTTGGCTACATATTTACAGGGAAAAGGAAAACAACGATACCGAAGTCCCAGTCACAATTCCTCAAATACTGTCGAAATGCGTTCCACGCACGCTATTCAGCGCTATAAACTTTGGCGCCAAAACGCGACGTTTTTTTTAACTTACGTTGGTTGCAGGAATCGCTCCAGATCGAAAATAGCGCCAGACCCGCCACGCATATTTGGAAATGTACTCTGTAGCTCAGTTGGGAGAGCGCCGGACTTCTGACCTCACCCGGTAGTGGCAGCCCGGGTTCGAGTCGCTTCGACGCTCGCTATTTGCCCCTGACTGGGATGGACTGTGGCCGGTGGCAGCGGTCGC
>JAXIVJ010019373.1:0-19836 GCA_036785665.1 Chirona hameri | reverse complement strand
GAGCCCTTGAACCACCCCAATGCACAACTTTTTAAGAAAATTAAAAATGGTCAGACGGCACCCACCGGTTGTCTTACTGTGGAATGGCCCCACAGTGATCTTAGGTCAGATCACGTGATTTTATCATGTGGCCATTATAAAATTCGGAATTTGTTTTCTTGCCCGAATCGACTTCGATATAGCCTTCGATGATTTTTTTTTGGGGGGGGGGAATCATGGTCTTTGGTAATAACTCTGCACATAATTATTGTGCTAGAGAGCTTAACTCAACGGCATTATATCTGTCTCGTCGAGCTGCATTCCATGATGCATTAGCATGACCCCGCAGGTTATATAATTAATCCTGCAGCTCTAAAATTATACTGCAGCTCTAAAATATAAGCAAGCGGTACAATCACGGTAGTTCTGGGTACAACCACGGTAAATAAAACACTGGAGGATGACCAGTTCGTACAAAGAGTTCGTTTATTCACGGAACAAAAAAAACGCAACATCAGCGATAATGAGCACTGTGCGCAGCCTGGCGGCTGGAACCGGCAGCGATAATGAGCACTGTGCGCAGCCTGGCGGCTGGCAACCGGCCACGTGAACGCCACACGCTGTTCAATTACAACGGAGACAAAATGGTAGTGTGTCGCCGTTCTGTCGCCGATCGGGTATGCATCGTTTGCAGAGTAAAGAACAGAGGTCATCAAATGGGCACCAAAAGTAGGGCCACACCATCCACATGTTAGATTGAATACTCATAATTTTCAGTATGGAGAGTAGTCCATCATCCATGGTCTCAGGATCGTCATATTTGTATGGATATACAATGTCACCCAATTTGATTGAGCTTTAACATGGTAAAAAGTGTGACACATGAAGGAAAATATCTACACGAAGTACATGTTTTCCCCAGCGGAAAGGTTGCTGGGATAGGGGGTACTGTACCCCGCTATCTGAAGATGGGGGGGGGGGGGCGTCCCCCCGCGTCTCCCCCGGTGGCGCCGCCCTTGGGTTGGTAATCGATCAGGACGCCTCTCAGGCCGCAGGCAATCTACCGCTGCACTAATACCTATTGTACTAATCTGTTCCGGATGCCGAGAAAGAGGACATTTCTGCTTAGGAAGAGATCACTGCGATTGCCAAAACCTAATAAAGACAAACGCAAGTCCACATAGCCGATAAAAAGATGTCCTGACCGGACAAGGCCCATTTGTCACAGCCGCTGGGTGGAAGCAAGCTAATCTCAGACTCTGTGTTATATGCCTGGACAGTCTGCGTGATGCGTCTGGTGATGCTAATCTCCAGACTCTGTGTTATATAATGCCTGGACAGTCTGCGTGATGCGTCTGGTGATGCTAATCTCCAGACTCTGTGTTATATGCCTGGACAGTCTGCGTGATGCGTCTGGTGATGCTAATCTCCAGACTCTGTGTTATATGCCTGGACAGTCTGCGTGATGCGTCTGGTGATGCTAATCTCCAGACTCTGTGTTATATGCCTGGACAGTCTGCGTGATGCGTCTGGTGATGCTAATCTCCAGACTCTGTGTTATATAATGCCTGGACAGTCTGCGTGATGCGTCTGGTGATGCTAATCTCCAGACTCTGTGTTATATGCCTGGACAGTCTGCGTGATGCGTCTGGTGATGCTAATCTCCAGACTCTGTGTTATATGCCCGGACAGTCTGCGTGATGCGTCTGGTGATGCTAATCTCCAGACTCTGTGTTATATGCCCGGACAGTCTGCGTGATGCGTCTGGTGATGCTAATCTCCAGACTCTGTGTTATATGCCTGGACAGTCTGCGTGATGCGTCTGGTGATGCTAATCTCCAGACTCTGTGTTATATGCCTGGACAGTCTGCGTGATGCGTCTGGTGATGCTAATCTCCAGACTCTGTGTTATATGCCTGGACAGTCTGCGTGATGCGTCTGGTGATGCTAATCTCCAGACTGTGTTATATGCCTGGACAGTCTGCGTGATGCGTCTGGTGATGCTAATCTCCAGACTCTGTGTTATATGCCTGGACAGTCTGCGTGATGCGTCTGGTGATGCTAATCTCCAGACTCTGTGTTATATGCCTGGACAGTCTGCGTGATGCGTCTGGTGATGCTAATCTCCAGACTCTGTGTTATATGCCTGGACAGTCTGCGTGATGCGTCTGGTGATGCTAATCTCCAGACTCTGTGTTATATGCCTGGACAGTCTGCGTGATGCGTCTGGTGATGCTAATCTCCAGACTCTGTGTTATATGCCTGGACAGTCTGCGTGATGCGTCTGGTGATGCTAATCTCCAGACTCTGTGTTATATGCCTGGACAGTCTGCGTGATGCGTCTGGTGATGCTAATCTCCAGACTCTGTGTTATATAATGCCTGGACAGTCTGCGTGATGCGTTTGGTGATGCTAATCTCCAGACTCTGTGTTATATGCCTGGACAGTCTGCGTGATGCGTCTGGTGATGCTAATCTCCAGACTCTGTGTTATATGCCTGGACAGTCTGCGTGATGCGTCTGGTGATGCTAATCTCCAGACTCTGTGTTATATGCCTGGACAGTCTGCGTGATGCGTCTGGTGATGCTAATCTCCAGACTCTGTGTTATATGCCTGGACAGTCTGCGTGATGCGTCTGGTGATGCTAATCTCCAGACTCTGTGTTATATGCCTGGACAGTCTGCGTGATGCGTCTGGTGATGCTAATCTCCAGACTCTGTGTTATATGCCCGGACAGTCTGCGTGATGCGTCTGGTGATGCTAATCTCCAGACTCTGTGTTATATGCCTGGACAGTCTGCGTGATGCGTCTGGTGATGCTAATCTCCAGACTCTGTGTTATATGCCTGGACAGTCTGCGTGATGCGTCTGGTGATGCTAATCTCCAGACTCTGTGTTATATGCCTGGACAGTCTGCGTGATGCGTCTGGTGATGCTAATCTCCAGACTCTGTGTTATATGCCTGGACAGTCTGCGTGATGCGTCTGGTGATGCTAATCTCCAGACTCTGTGTTATATGCCTGGACAGTCTGCGTGATGCGTCTGGTGATGCTAATCTCCAGACTCTGTGTTATATGCCTGGACAGTCTGCGTGATGCGTCTGGTGATGCTAATCTCCAGACTCTGTGTTATATGCCTGGACAGTCTGCGTGATGCGTCTGGTGATGCTAATCTCCAGACTGTGTTATCTGTGTACTCTGTGCCTGCGTGATGCGGCTGGTGAAGTGACTGAAACCTACTGGGATAGTCTCCGTGGGCGTAGAAACAGGGGGGGGGGGGGGCTCATGGCCCCCTCACTTTTCGGCCATTTTGTGTGTGCTAAAATCTTATATTTTGCTTGGTGAGAAAAGTTGTTGATGGCAAAAGGTTCGCCAAGACGAGAAGAGCCCAAATCTGCAAATAAATATTTCATTGGGGGGGGGGGGGGGTTCTCTCAAAACGAGATAAAAAATTAACTGGCCCCCTCACTTTTTGTGTTAAATCAGGTGGGCTATTCAACTGTTGATGGACCTTTGATGGAGCGGAGAAGCGTAATTTGTGATCGATGCGCGCATCCTCACTGAGAGACACCGCAGACTCCGGAGAGTTTTCTCAGAGACCATAAAGACATCTCAGAGACCATACAGACGTATCAGAGACCATAAAGACATCTCAGAGACCATACAGACGTCTCAGAGACCATACAGACATATCAGAGACCATACAGACATCTCAGAGACCATACAGACGTCTCAGAGACCATACAGACGTCTCAGAGACCATGCAGACGTCTCAGAGACCATACAGACGTCTCAGAGGCCATACAGACGTCTCAGAGACCATAAAGACATCTCAGAGACCATACAGACGTCTCAGAGACCATACAGACGTCTCAGAGACGATACAGACATCTCAGAGACCATACAGACGTCTCAGATACCATATAGACGTCTCAGAGACCATACAGACGTCTCAGAGACCATACAGACGTCTCAGAGACCATACAGACATCTCAGAGACCATACAGACATCTCAGAGACCATACAGACGTCTCAGATACCATACAGACGTCTCAGAGACCATACAGACGTCTCAGAGACCATACAGACATCTCAGAGACCATACAGACGTCTCAGATACCATACAGACGTCTCAGAGACCATACAGACGTCTCAGAGACCATACAGACGTCTCAGAGACCATACAGACATCTCAGAGACCATACAGACGTCTCAGAGACCATACAGACGTCTCAGAGACCATACAGACATCTCAGAGACCATACCTACGTCTCAGAGACCATACAGACATCTCAGAGACCATACAGACGTCTCAGAGACCATACAGACGTCTCAGAGACCATACAGACATCTCAGAGACCATACAGACGTCTCATAGACATACTTGTCAATGATTCATATTTGTCATGAGTCGATTCACAGTGATTCACGGACCATAATGAATGACTCAATCATGATTCAATCACTCAACATTACCATAATGAATGATTCAATCATGATTCAATCACTCAACATTACACTCACAACAGCCCTGGAGACCTTTTTCTCAAAGGGTCTCACAAAATACCTTTTAAAGAATGAGAGAAGCGTGTGGATTCTCGCCAAAATATTAAAAGGGTATTCGAGACGCAAAAGGACGGACCAAAGGACTCATCGAGACTCTTTACGCTTAACACGAGACTTTTAAACGGTGTCGGCAGAGAATCCATACGTCACAAAGTTCCCGGATGTAAGTGAGACCCTAGATGGTTATCAAAGAATGACGCAGGGTGTCCTTGGAGTCCTTTTTGGGAATTCGCGCGGGAAAATGTTGCAAGCGCGGCCGCCATGAGCAATTCAGCTTCTCGCTCTTGGTTGCGGTCGGGATCAGGATGCGCTGATATCCGTTTGAATGGTAAGTAGATACCTTTAAATTGCTGTTTAGTGTTTAGTGCTGTTCAATTGATGTTAACTATGACATTTCTGTCTTGACTCGCAATAAACATTTTCGATTGGTGTGTAAAACTTGAACTGAATCAGAATGGCAAATGCCTGAAATGAAGAAAACCTCTAGCTTGATTGAGCTGTGCTGTTTGGTCTGTTTGCCACCAAGTTGGTTCCTAAATTATAACATACAAGTATAGGTAGGAAAGCCTAACTCCCAAGGGCCAGGGGTATATACCTACCTTTAGCCTTTAGCTACCTCTGTAAATGGGCTTTGCCATGTGCAGTCATACAGTGATATCTCAAGCATTTGTTTATTTAACAGAACAGTGGCACTTCAATGTAGGGTGGGGTTAATTGCCTTAATGCCTAACATGTCGCATCACCAAACATTTTAATGCTGCTCATGATGTTCCACATCAGTGATCAGTATTCAAGGGTGCACCACGCTCTAAAAGTTGGGGTGGGGGGATGGAGGCCTTCTGAAGTCAATTCTTTCCATGCAACGGCCATAGGCGTAATGTTAAAAATCCAAAAAGTTAAAGGGAGTGTGTCTACTCACATCGGCCATATGGAGTTAGGCACATGGGATTGTAGAGCAGATTTTTCTGAATTAATCCATATCTGAATTTCTCCAGTATAACCCTAGTTGCTGAGATATTCTGTTTATACCAGCAGAGGGCTGTAAGACCAAAGTTACCGGGTTTCCCCCAGCCTACATCCACCACTAGAATTTGATGCAAACTTGCCAACGTATTGATAGCGTAAACCAATCACATTTTGACAAAACAGCTCGTGAGCGCTGATAGCAGCTTTCGAACAGAGCCCCGGTTCTGCTTCGACTGTGTGTATATAATAACCGTATTGCTGATTGTCTTACGTGCGCCAATTTCGTTTCGTGTTCGCCTTCACCATAGTGAAAATAACTTCATCGATATTTATACCGAAGTAAGTCGAAACAATTAAAGCGAAATTGCAATTATCGGAGGCTTATATATGAATTTTATCGCATTAAAACGTGATAACAACTGCTACTTGTCGTAGGAAAAATGCTTTTGGCAATACAAAACAGTAAACACACTCCCTTTAAGGGGAACACGTCCCCCTGTAGCGGAGCCCATGGTGATAATCAAGCGATTCACCGCACAAATAATAGATGCTTCCCACTAATTTAGGTGTCATTCGATAGAGAATAGCCTAAATAGCATATATGCATGCACCCATCACAATCTAACAACAAGAAACACTTAAAATACAAATATTTAAGAAACTCACCGGAGCTTCCAACTTCTGACGACAACAGTGGCAGTTGTTTATCATACACAAGGTTTGGAAGTCAGCTTTTGATCTTGGATGGCGATTGGCAAGTTTATACAAATGACGTCACAAGTGCTGATTACCAGATTTTTTAAATATTAGGAGGCTGACCCAATCTCCATCACGTTCACATGAAAGCGCCCCGAGCATAGCGCAGCGTTCTCGTCAAGTTTAAAAAAGATAAGTCGACCCAATGTCACGCAGCGAGCGGAGCAAGCATTCAAATCTATCACCCAGCTAATCCTAAAAAATGAAAAAAACACTTATGATGTCATAAAGGATACAATTCACATCGCCACAATTTGTTTACATTCAATCAAGGCCATTCATTCTTCAGTTGTCAGTTGCGCCGGAAACGTGCTGGTCTGCGTTGTTATCTCTGGTTAGTTTTTAAAATAATCTTGTTTTTAATTTGTCTAGGTTTTATGTTATGCTGTGTGAATGCATACATACTATTAAGGAAATTCTCTATCAAATAATGACATCTATAATAACGGGAATGAGTAACAAAAAATAGGTGAGGTGAATCGCTTGATTCCCACTGAGCCCATGTCAGTAACTATTGTCTGCATCATGTGTAGTTTGAAGACGTTCAGTGATAGAATAGATTCAGAGTTAAAGGGAATAGTCCACCTTTAACATGGGGTTTTGATCTGAGATAGCAGAATTGTATCTTGACTATAGTAATTAGTAACCACATGATATAAGCCTCATTTGTACCAAAATGCTACCTAGACACCTCTAGAGAAGAGTTTGTTTTGAATTGGCAGGTTTTTGCCAGATGGTCGGTGTTGAGTGTTTTGCCAGGTGCACTGGTTATCTAAGATGCCCTCTGACATTGGATCCCTTGGCAGCGGTGCCAACACCTGAGCATCCCGCCCGGTCTGTCAGAGGCTGTCATTCTTTCAAGGTCGACACTTCCCTTTAAGGCAGTTTACCCTACCTAGTACCTACCTACATTTGTTGGCATCTGTGAGGTAGGGTAAACAATGTTATAATTGTTAACTTGCTCTTATTGAAAACTTGACATGCTATTGGCAATTAAGTGTGTCAGTATTGCCTATGCATCTTCCATAGAATGTTGGGTAATCATAAAGCAGGCGTCACAGGAGCTTCCATATGTTGCAGCGTAGAAGTCTCTAACATGGTTGTAGGTTGTAGGTTGTAGGTTGGGTTCGGTTAGGTTCGGTTAGGTTCGGTTAGGTTAATAGGTTAGATATATATATGGAAACTCCTGTGATGCCTGCTTTATGATTACCAAATGTTTAGACCGTGTCAAAGTTAGATTAAGTGGACTTCAATTATGTGCCTATATGAGTATTACAATATTTGTACTTCAGCTATTTTTAGTTTTAGCAATCTTGTTTTTATTTTCTGGCTGGGCTACACTTTCTAACAATGTTAATATCACTTTCACATGGTTGAAAATTGAAATGACAGTCATCAATGCAATGTTGAAAGTCTGCTTCTCTAACTGTCTCTGTCTTCAGACTTAACATGCTATTGACACTATGGGCCTCTTCTTGTCACTCCTCCAGCCTCCTCAAAGCTCTTCCAACCTCCTCAAAGTGTTTCCATGGCTCCTCCAAACCTCATTGAAGCTCCTCTGAAGCGGGCAAAGCCTGAGTCGAGGCTCAAAAAGATCCGAAAGTCAGGGGCCAGTCGTAGACGGAACTCCGGTGACGACCTGCAGACGCCTAGCCGATGCACTGCTGATGTGGTCAGTGGTCCACAGCGTACTGGCTCAACCGGCTAGGGCGGCGTACCGCGACCCGCTCATGTTCATCCAGATCGCGGCACTTGACGTCATCGAAACGATGTCAGTACCCAGCGCTGTAAGGAAGCAGCTACTGTTCTTGGGCCTGCCTCTGCCTACCGTTGCTTGATTCGGCACACGCCCGTAGATGGGAGCTGTGATAGCCTGCCGATGGTTCTTACGTTCACGGGCTGGAGCGGCGGCTGCGCGCCGCTCGCCCTCAACGATCGCAGACGGGAGCTGTGATAGCGCGTTGCTGGTTCTTACGTTCACGGGCTGGAGCGGCGGCAGCGCGCCGCTCGCCCTCAACGATCGCAGACGGGAGCTGTGATAGCGCGTTGCTGGTTCTTACGTTCACGGGCTGGAGCGGCGGCAGCGCGCCGCTCGCCCTCAACGATCGCAGACTGGAGCTGTGATAGCGCGCCACTGGTTCTTACTTCACGGGCTACCCTCAACGATCGCAGACGGGAGCTGTGATAGCGCGCCGATGGTTCTTACGTTCACGGGCTGGAGCGGCGGCAGCGTGCCGCTCACCCTCAACGATCGCAGATGGGAGCTGTGATAGCGCGCCGATGGTTCTTACGTTCACGGGCTGGAGCGGCGGCAGCGCGCCGCTCGCCCTCAACGATCGCAGACGGGAGCTGTGATAGCGCGCCACTGGTTCTTACTTCACGAGCTGGAGCGGCGGCAGCGTGCAGCTCACCCTCAGCGATTGCAGACGGGAGCTGTGATAGCGCGCCGATGGTTCTTACGTTCACGGGCTGGAGCGGCGGCAGCGTGCCGCTCGCCCTCAACGATCGCAGACGGGAGCTGTGATAGCGCGCCGATGGTTCTTACGTTCACGGGCTGGAGCGGCGGCAGCGTGCCGCTCGCCCTCAACGATCGCAGACGGGAGCTGTGATAGCGCGCCGCTAGTTCTTACGTTGACATGCTCGAGCGGCGGCACGATCGCAGACGAGAGCTGTGATGGCGCGCCGCTGGTTCTTACGTTGGCATGGTAATGCGGCGTCAGCGCGCCGCATGGACTGTGACATTGGTGAGCAATTGTGCACAGGAGTGTTGTCGCTGATGCGTGTGCTCATGTTGTATAGAATAAACGCTGGTAAATTACGCAGTGGGTATCAATGACGAACAGCGTGTGACTGATAGGACTGTTGGAAACCGACTCGTGACGGGGAAGTGGATTGTGTTTAGAGGCTGTAGCGGTGCGGCTGCGCACCTGACGTTATTGGTTGTTTGGTGTGAAACGCTACACATTGCAGTGATACTGATACTGAACGCTGTCAGTATCAGCGACTGAAATGCTTAGCCGCTCACTTGTTGGACCTGAAAACACCTGACATCACTGCTGGAGGGAGATGACCTCTTTGGTAAGAAAGGGTGATCTGTGACGCTACCTGTATCTTCAGATATATTATTACCTTTGCCTGTGTGGTATGAGTTTAAAATGTAATTTTTGACATCTTTGGACATTTACAATGATATTTGCAACCCATTATTTAACCAGATATGTTTTTAAAAAATGTACTTCAATCATGAAGTAAACACTCGTCAAAAAGGTGTAATTGGTGCATGATTGCAGCATGTGCCTAAAATTAATTCCTTAATTAATCCAGCAGTGTTCCCAGATAAACAAAAAAAGTTTAGTCATGTCCTGATGTGTGTCCTAAAATGCCCCTTGTTGTGTGCTGTTTTCAGTGTCAACAAATGACACTCGGCCATAGTGGTGCTGCCCGGCTCACTCGCTGAACTGTTCAAGATGCACAGTAGCCGGAAGCTGTGCATCGTCGTCTGAACAATCCTGCCAACACCTGCTGTCTCGGATAGAGACAGCAGTCACCTCTTTGGTAAGAATGGATAACACGGTTTCCCTGTGACTACAAATAGACTTACCTTCACATATGTGGTTTGAGTTATGGTAAAAACATACATTATTTGATATTTCTTTCACATTGTGAATATGGTTTGAACTTGAATCCTAATATTAAACTAGGCATTTGTTAAATGTAAGATGTATTTCAAATATGAAGTCGTCCCCCATCAAATGTAGTTGCTGTATGACTGCAGAATGTTAACATTAATTCCTGATTAAACATTCGTCGGTTATTAGATAACTCCACGCCCAATGTCCCACTACCCCATTGTTAAAACTTGCGTCATATATGTGTCTGCATTTCTAACCATGCCTCCTTTTTGTGTGCTGTTTCAATCAATAGCAGCCGTAGTGGCGCTGCAGGGCTCACTTCTGAGCTGCTGGAGACGTGCGCCTGACTGCTCAGTGGCCGGGAGCTGCACACTGTCGTTATGCGCCTGACGCCACTGCTGGAGAAGGATAACCTATTGGTAAGCCAGGGTGCCGGAAGGCAACACTGCTCAATACGCGGTCAATGAAGTCACGTGTTTGGCGTCTGATGCACCCATAAGCCATTCCTCTCCTCAGTCTTCTCTCCTGTCGTTTGTTATTCCCTGATCTCTCCCGTCCCGTCGTCTCGTGACGTGACCTCCCTTCGTCTCGTCCGTCCCGTTTCCTGTTCCCCTCCCCGTAACATGTTAGTTATTAACCCGTACCCCCGTCAGTACAATCTGTTCCGTTTTCTCCCATCCATCCACCCGTCCGTTCGTTCGTTCCTCCGTCTGTTACGTCCGTGTTTAACGTCAGTTCTCTCTCTCTCCCTCTCTCCCTCTCTCCCTCTCTCCCTCTCTCCCTCTCTCCCTCTCTCCCTCTCTCCCTCTCTCCCTCTCTCCCTCTCTCCCTCTCTCCCTCTCTCCCCCTCTCCCCCTCTCCCCCTCTCCCCCTCTCCCCCTCTCCCCCTCTCCCTCTCTCCCTCTCTCCCCCTCTCCCCCTCTCCCCCTCTCCCCCTCTCCCCCTCTCCCCCTCTCCCCCTCTCCCCCTCTCCCCCTATCCCCCTCTCCCCCTCTCCCCCTCTCCCCCTCTCCCCCTCTCTCCCTCTCTCCCTCTCTCCCTCTCTCCCTCTCTCCCTCTCTCCCTCTCTCCCTCTCTCCCTCTCTCCCTCTCTCCCTCTCTCCCTCTCTCCCTCTCTCCCTCTCTCCCTCTCTCCCTCTCTCCCTCTCTCCCTCTCTCCCTCTCTCCCTCTCTCCCTCTCTCCCTCTCTCCCTCTCTCCCTCTCTCCCTCTCTCCCTCTCTCCCTCTCTCCCTCTCTCCCTCTCTCCCTCTCTCTCTCTCTCTCTCTCTCTCCCTCTCTCCCTCTCTCCCTCTCTCCCTCTCTCCCTCTCTCCCTCTCTCCCTCTCTCCCTCTCTCCCTCTCTCCCTCTCTCCCTCTCTCCCTCTCTCCCTCTCTCCCTCTCTCCCTCTCTCCCTCTCTCCCTCTCTCCCTCTCTCCCTCTCTCCCTCTCTCCCTCTCTCCCTCTCTCCCTCTCTCCCTCTCTCCCTCTCTCCCTCTCTCCCTCTCTCCCTCTCTCCCTCTCTCCCTCTCTCCCTCTCTCCCTCTCTCCCTCTCTCCCTCTCTCCCTCTCTCCCTCTCTCCCCCTCTCCCCCTCTCCCCCTCTCCCCCTCTCCCCCTCTCCCCCTCTCCCCCTCTCCCCCTCTCCCCCTCTCCCCCTCTCCCCCTCTCCCCCTCTCCCCCTCTCCCCCTCTCCCCCTCTCCCCCTCTCCCCCTCTCCCCCTCGAAAAAATACCGTGAAATACCGAAAAAATACCGAGTCATTTCGAATGTACTTGTTGAGACCATTCGAATGTTTTTTTCTCACGTCTTTCTAGCCCTCTTAGTTTTCGAGTTAGGCGGGGGGGGGGTCATTTTCACCCCCCACCAGAGCGAAAGTTGCTCAGACCCGTAACTTGACAGGGGTTAATAATTTTAGCCGTGTCTGTCAATCGTTCACAAGCACCATGTGTGTCACATATGCATTATGCATTGTGCGACTCCTTTTTCACACTCCTTTTTCTTTCAGGGGTTCGCGAACGCCACTTTGCCGTCGACGGGACGGTAGCAGCCGCCTGGTCGACTTGCTGCCGCCTGGTCGACGCTGTATTGCTGTGGACGTGGCGCACAGCGTGCTGGGAAGGACCGCACCGTGACTCACTGCTATATACGCAGCCATCGACATCTACGAATTGGTGGCAGCCGCCAACACTGTGGGCAAGCAGTTGGTGTTTTGGGGGATGTTAGCCGCGGTTTGATTCCTTAAAAGGGAATATAGTTCACCATGGTACATTTTCTGAAGATATGTTTTAGTTTTAATTTAATCTGCATTACAATCTCTTTGTACATGGTTTAACACGCGCAGGGTGGGGGGGGGGGGGGGGAGTGGGGAGGCCCTCCCCTCCTGTTTTTCGAGCCTCGTTGGCGGTTGTGAGATTGTGAAGTGTGAATGCGCAGTATGCAATGATGCCGCGCTCTGTCAGCACTCGTGACACATGAAATGCATGTATGCAATAAAAAGGTTTCTCAAAAGAATCTTTTGCTGTGGTTCGAAAGGGTTTCAAAAGTGTGGCTCTTTGCTGAGACCTTATTCTTTCCTCAGAGATCCCTGTTAGGTCTCCTCAAAGAACCTTTATCTGTGTTTGGAAAAGGTTTCAAAAATGTGGCTCTTCGCTGAGACCTTTTTCTTGCCTCAGAGATCCCCGTTAGGTCTCTGAAAAGAACCTTTACCGTGTTTGGAAAAGGTTTCAAATATGTGGTTCTTTGTTGAGACCCTTTTCTTGCCTCAGAGACCCATCTTGGGTCTCGGCATGGGTTCTCAAAGAACATAAAATATATCCTTTGAAACCCCTAGAGGTTCTTTATTTAGAAAGGTCTCGCAAAAGAATCTTATCTATGTTTTGAAAAGGGTTTCAAAAGTGTGGCTCTTTTTTGAGAATCTTTTCTTGCCTCGGAGACCCCTCTTCGGTCTCGCTTGTTTCTGAGTGTACCATAATGAATGATTCAATCATGATTCATTCACTCAACATTACCATAATGAATGATTCAATCTTGATTCAATCACTCAACATTAAAGGGAAGTATCGACTCCTTTGTCTAACTCCTTTGATTTTGAATGTGCGACTCTAAGATTTTATGAGCGTGATAGGGAGGTCATGCTCTACACTCACAACAGCCCTGGAGACCTTTTTCTCAAAGGGTCTCACAAAATACCTTTTAAAGAATGAGAGAAGCGTGTGGATTCTCGCCAAAATATTAAAAGGGTATTCGAGACGCAAAAGGACGGACCAAAGGACTCATCGAGACTCTTTACGCTTAACACGAGACTTTTAAACGGTGTCGGCAGAGAATCCATACGTCACAAAGTTCCCGGATGTAAGTGAGACCCTAGATGGTTATCAAAGAATGACGCAGGGTGTCCTTGGAGTCCTTTTTGGGAATTCGCGCGGGAAAATGTTGCAAGCGCGGCCGCCATGAGCAATTCAGCTTCTCGCTCTTGGTTGCGGTCGGGATCAGGATGCGCTGATATCCGTTTGAATGGTAAGTAGATACCTTTAAATTGCTGTTTAGTGTTTAGTGCTGTTCAATTGATGTTAACTATGACATTTCTGTCTTGACTCGCAATAAACATTTTCGATTGGTGTGTAAAACTTGAACTGAATCAGAATGGCAAATGCCTGAAATGAAGAAAACCTCTAGCTTGATTGAGCTGTGCTGTTTGGTCTGTTTGCCACCAAGTTGGTTCCTAAATTATAACATACAAGTATAGGTAGGAAAGCCTAACTCCCAAGGGCCAGGGGTATATACCTACCTTTAGCCTTTAGCTACCTCTGTAAATGGGCTTTGCCATGTGCAGTCATACAGTGATATCTCAAGCATTTGTTTATTTAACAGAACAGTGGCACTTCAATGTAGGGTGGGGTTAATTGCCTTAATGCCTAACATGTCGCATCACCAAACATTTTAATGCTGCTCATGATGTTCCACATCAGTGATCAGTATTCAAGGGTGCACCACGCTCTAAAAGTTGGGGTGGGGGGATGGAGGCCTTCTGAAGTCAATTCTTTCCATGCAACGGCCATAGGCGTAATGTTAAAAATCCAAAAAGTTAAAGGGAGTGTGTCTACTCACATCGGCCATATGGAGTTAGGCACATGGGATTGTAGAGCAGATTTTTCTGAATTAATCCATATCTGAATTTCTCCAGTATAACCCTAGTTGCTGAGATATTCTGTTTATACCAGCAGAGGGCTGTAAGACCAAAGTTACCGGGTTTCCCCCAGCCTACATCCACCACTAGAATTTGATGCAAACTTGCCAACGTATTGATAGCGTAAACCAATCACATTTTGACAAAACAGCTCGTGAGCGCTGATAGCAGCTTTCGAACAGAGCCCCGGTTCTGCTTCGACTGTGTGTATATAATAACCGTATTGCTGATTGTCTTACGTGCGCCAATTTCGTTTCGTGTTCGCCTTCACCATAGTGAAAATAACTTCATCGATATTTATACCGAAGTAAGTCGAAACAATTAAAGCGAAATTGCAATTATCGGAGGCTTATATATGAATTTTATCGCATTAAAACGTGATAACAACTGCTACTTGTCGTAGGAAAAATGCTTTTGGCAATACAAAACAGTAAACACACTCCCTTTAAGGGGAACACGTCCCCCTGTAGCGGAGCCCATGGTGATAATCAAGCGATTCACCGCACAAATAATAGATGCTTCCCACTAATTTAGGTGTCATTCGATAGAGAATAGCCTAAATAGCATATATGCATGCACCCATCACAATCTAACAACAAGAAACACTTAAAATACAAATATTTAAGAAACTCACCGGAGCTTCCAACTTCTGACGACAACAGTGGCAGTTGTTTATCATACACAAGGTTTGGAAGTCAGCTTTTGATCTTGGATGGCGATTGGCAAGTTTATACAAATGACGTCACAAGTGCTGATTACCAGATTTTTTAAATATTAGGAGGCTGACCCAATCTCCATCACGTTCACATGAAAGCGCCCCGAGCATAGCGCAGCGTTCTCGTCAAGTTTAAAAAAGATAAGTCGACCCAATGTCACGCAGCGAGCGGAGCAAGCATTCAAATCTATCACCCAGCTAATCCTAAAAAATGAAAAAAACACTTATGATGTCATAAAGGATACAATTCACATCGCCACAATTTGTTTACATTCAATCAAGGCCATTCATTCTTCAGTTGTCAGTTGCGCCGGAAACGTGCTGGTCTGCGTTGTTATCTCTGGTTAGTTTTTAAAATAATCTTGTTTTTAATTTGTCTAGGTTTTATGTTATGCTGTGTGAATGCATACATACTATTAAGGAAATTCTCTATCAAATAATGACATCTATAATAACGGGAATGAGTAACAAAAAATAGGTGAGGTGAATCGCTTGATTCCCACTGAGCCCATGTCAGTAACTATTGTCTGCATCATGTGTAGTTTGAAGACGTTCAGTGATAGAATAGATTCAGAGTTAAAGGGAATAGTCCACCTTTAACATGGGGTTTTGATCTGAGATAGCAGAATTGTATCTTGACTATAGTAATTAGTAACCACATGATATAAGCCTCATTTGTACCAAAATGCTACCTAGACACCTCTAGAGAAGAGTTTGTTTTGAATTGGCAGGTTTTTGCCAGATGGTCGGTGTTGAGTGTTTTGCCAGGTGCACTGGTTATCTAAGATGCCCTCTGACATTGGATCCCTTGGCAGCGGTGCCAACACCTGAGCATCCCGCCCGGTCTGTCAGAGGCTGTCATTCTTTCAAGGTCGACACTTCCCTTTAAGGCAGTTTACCCTACCTAGTACCTACCTACATTTGTTGGCATCTGTGAGGTAGGGTAAACAATGTTATAATTTTTAACTTGCTCTTATTGAAAACTTGACATGCTATTGGCAATTAAGTGTGTCAGTATTGCCTATGCATCTTCCATAGAATGTTGGGTAATCATAAAGCAGGCGTCACAGGAGCTTCCATATGTTGCAGCGTAGAAGTCTCTAACATGGTTGTAGGTTGTAGGTTGTAGGTTGGGTTCGGTTAGGTTCGGTTAGGTTCGGTTAGGTTAATAGGTTAGATATATATATGGAAACTCCTGTGATGCCTGCTTTATGATTACCAAATGTTTAGACCGTGTCAAAGTTAGATTAAGTGGACTTCAATTATGTGCCTATATGAGTATTACAATATTTGTACTTCAGCTATTTTTAGTTTTAGCAATCTT
The DNA here is from genome assembly GCA_036785665.1 of Chirona hameri. Taxonomy (NCBI): domain Eukaryota; kingdom Metazoa; phylum Arthropoda; class Thecostraca; order Balanomorpha; family Balanidae; genus Chirona; species Chirona hameri. The sequence continues at coordinate 3,734 of JAXIVJ010019373.1, read as the reverse complement.
GTTTTTATTTTCTGGCTGGGCTACACTTTCTAACAATGTTAATATCACTTTCACATGGTTGAAAATTGAAATGACAGTCATCAATGCAATGTTGAAAGTCTGCTTCTCTAACTGTCTCTGTCTTCAGACTTAACATGCTATTGACACTATGGGCCTCTTCTTGTCACTCCTCCAGCCTCCTCAAAGCTCTTCCAACCTCCTCAAAGTGTTTCCATGGCTCCTCCAAACCTCATTGAAGCTCCTCTGAAGCGGGCAAAGCCTGAGTCGAGGCTCAAAAAGATCCGAAAGTCAGGGGCCAGCACTGGCACAGGCCCAGCACATCTGTTGGTAAGCCCAGCAAAAAGCCCAGCTATTATCCTGGAGCTATAAAAGCCCAGCACCAAGCCCAGCAGTGTATCCCTTCAACACTAGGTTGTCTGTGCTGAGCCCAGCATGCAGCGTCCCAAAATTTGTCAATTTGGGTGGGAAATGACACCCAAATGTGAATAATTTTCCACTCTCACTTCCCATTTAGGAGTGAATTTTCCACTCCCAAATTATGAATTGTGGTTTCTGACATAAATATTGACTAAAAATACATTATTTCAACGAAAACTACTGCTTTTCAGATTCAAAACAAATCAATATTGCACCATTTTCTACATAATTTTCCACTCTCATGGTCTTTTTTGGCTCGGATTTTCCACTCTGACACCCGAACAAAAATGGAATTTTGGGACACTGCCAGCATGAGCCCAGCAAGATCGAGTTCAGACCGAGTTGAGACCCACAGAATCTGGCCGCCGGGCCTGAATCTGGGCCCAGCGCTGGGCCGCTGGGCTCCAATTTTGCATCTCTAGCTCAAACCTCCTCCAACTTCCTCTGTAATGAAAAGTAGTTTTTTTTGGAGGAGGTTGCTTGTAAACATGAGTGACTCAGTTTATGCATATTCTATTTTCATGTTTATTTCAATAACTTAAATATTTGAAGGTAACTGGAGAAATAAGTGAGCTGAATAATTTTGATTCTTCATTTTTTCTCAGATACCAATACCTATATTTGGATAGGATATACTGCCCAAATCCGAAGTTTTCATCCTACTCACCATTCTGGCAATACTGATGAGTATTGTCGCAGGAGTTTGGGTTTGGGATAGTAGGATATGTTCGGAGTAATTTCAATAATTGTCAGTGAGTCAGGCAGTGTTTGAGTTTTCCTTTGGGATGGTCCTAATAAATATGGACCAGAGGCCGGTCTAGCAAAATTGTGAATACTTCAGTGGAGTGAATCATAAAATATTGACCAATGAGGAACCTCAGATGCATATGGCACCCATGATCTGATACTTTTGATGGGTCAATATTTTATGATTTCACTCTACAACCCAATAGATAATATTTTTGGTGAAACCAGTCTCCGGTCCCGGAGAGCAAAATGATTCATAGGTTAAGAACAGTATGATTTACACTGAGCAATAGCACTGTCTGTAAATCACACCAGTGTGTGGGGTTTAACCCTCGCACCGACGGGGGTCTGAGCCAACTTAGAACCGACGGGGGGGGGGGGCGGATATCCCCCCCCCCCAGAAATCTCGGAAACTACGCAACGCATCGACAAACGGAAAAAAGCAATAGATAGCTCTCGTAAAGTTCTATCCAAATTAGAAAGGTCATTTTAATGTCAGGTCAAAGTTGGGGTCACCAGAGGTCATTCAAGGTCAAATTTTCCCGTTTTCGTCAAATTTTCCCAGAAATCGCTCGATATCTCGGGAATTATGATAGCTAAGAAGAAACCGAAAAAAGCAATCGATAGCTCTTGAAACGCTCCAGTAACGTTTTGTCGTCAGATTTGAGCTCAGCTCAATAGTTGAGGCTCCAAAGGTCATCAAAATCAAAATGGCGGTTTTCTCGGGAAATGTTTTTTCGCGAATAACTTTTTCGTTATCAATGATAGAGCATTGATTTTGACACCATCGTGTTTCTCTCGTCAAGGCGCAACGAAACATATACATAATGACCTTGGAAGGTCAATTTCAAAATTTGACCTCAGGTCAAGGTCACATGGTGACCCAAGTAGGTCATATTGCATATCAGTCGATGCGACTTGATGAGACAAACGCATTGGTGCCATTTTGGCGTTTCTATCTCATCTATCAAAAGTTATTGGCAACAAACTATTGGTGACCTGGGGTGACCTCAAATGACCTTTACATGGGCCACTTATCAAAATTTACACCTGGGCCATCCATAATGACCTATTTTGACATGCTTCTGAATCAATTGGACTGATCTAGTGCGTACAAGAATATTTTGAATTTTCCCCCATTGGCTTATAATGGGCAGGACACGAAATTGACCTGACCTGAGGTCACCGTTATCAAAAATCCGAGATACAGGTATTGTAGATACCTATGACCTGATTACATTCTGTGAGTTTCAAACTGTTTGGTCAACCACTGTGGCTTTGGCATGATGACAAACCTTCACAAAAGTGATTTGAGGTCAGGTCATTTAATGTGACCTGACGACTTGACCTTGAAAGCTATGAAGTCAAAACCTACACACTATATGTAAAATTGATGTGTGAATAGTTATACCAAATTTGGCGGCGCTACGCGCCGCCTTTTTTTCGCTATGCACAAAAAACCTCTGGGGGGGGGGGGGGTTGATATCCGCCCCCCCCCCCCGTCGGTGCGAGGGTTAAAGGGAGTGTGTCTACTGTTTTGTATCGCCAAAAACATTTTTCCTACGATAAGTAGCAGTTGTTATCACGTTTGAATGCGATAAAATTAATATATAGGCCTCCGATAATTGAAATTTCGCTTAAATTGTTTCAACTTACTGCGGTATAAATATCGACGAAGTTGTTTTCACTATAAACACGAAATCGAAATTGGCGCACTTAAGACAATCAGCAATACGGTTATTGTATACAAACAGTCGAAGCAGAACCGGGGCTCTGTTCGAAAGCTCCAATCAGCGCTCACGAGCTTTTTTATCGAAATGTGATTGGTTTCGCTATCGATACGTTGGTAAGTTTGCATCAAATTCTAGTGGTGGATGTAGGCTGGTGCAAAATGAGATGCAAAATGTGCCTTGTTATCTCCCCGCACTCGCACCCATCAGTTTGTGTATTTCTTTTTAATCCAATCACTGCATCTATCCGTAAACCCTAAAACCACTGGCAACCTGGTACGATTTTCAGATAAATTTTGCATCTCTAATGTCCTAAAATCCTCTCAAAGAGGATTTTATCGATCCTCTGTCTCTCTGAAAAAATCCTCTCAAAGAGGATTTTACCCGCACATGCATTGTCACCCGCACATTTGACGCGAAGATGCACCCGAAGCCTACAAATCGGTACGCTGGCGGGGATGTATTCCGGCTCCGACGTGTCTGCCAATTAGTGGCATGCGCTGGAGGCTCGAGGAACAACTATTGTTTCGAAAGCTTAGAACTTGAGAACGGAAGGACCCGAGAACATGCGGTTTGTGCAGGCTGATAGCTTTTGAGTTGTTCTACATGACGATAGTCATATTTATTGCTAATCCCTGTGACCGGGGCCTCGGGGACTCAAGAAGTGCCAATTAATCACTTTTCCAAAAACTTCAGTGCGCATGCGCGGGCAAATAAAATTTGAAAATTCAATTTTGGATGTCATTCGGAATCAGCGAGTCCGAATGCACCAGAAACCAGGTGGTCCCGAAAAAAAATCAAAGCAAAAGTGGTCAAAACGACCCGCCCTAATGCACATGC
>JAXIVJ010019372.1:0-19842 GCA_036785665.1 Chirona hameri | reverse complement strand
GTTGACGATCCTTTGACTATCGCCTTCATCATTCCAGTCGCTTATGAGGAATGTGGCTGAAGACAGCGATAGCCAAAAGCTCGTTCTTGTGTTAACTTCCGTGCCTGATTTGATATGATCCCAATACTGCATCAATTAACATAGCAAGGGCTCCGATGAAATGAAATTCATATTCACCGAAACCGCGGCCTGTTACAAATTGAAATACAACTAAAGCATGAACATAAAGGGTGAGTTTGATCCGAGTGAGTGAGTGAGTGAGTGAGTGAATGAGATCAGAGTGAGTGAGTGAGTGAGTGAGTGAGTGAGATCCGAGTGAGTGAGTGAGTGAGTGAGATCCGAGTGAGTGAGTGAGTGAGTGAGATCCGAGTGAGTGAGTGAGTGAGTGAGATCCGAGTGAGTGAGTGAGTGAGTGAGTGAGTGAGTGAGTGAGTGAGATCCGAGTGAGTGAGTGAGTGAGTGAGTGAGATCCGAGTGACTGAGTTTGATCGAGTGAGTAACACATTACTCACTGGGGTAACCTGATAGGAGTGGGTGTATGTGCTGGGCGTCATTCCGAGTCATGTGTGACCTACCGACATACGACACCGACCCGGAGTATCCGGTGCTGCCGAGTGTTCGGTGCCGACCCGGAGTATCCGGTGCCGAGTTTAACACGGGGCACAGCGCAGGACCGGACACGGGGCACCGCCGTCACGTGTCAGGGCGGTGACGTCAAATGACGGTAATTAATACTGACGTATCAGGCACACACTGCTGCTGTCATAGGTGTACCCAAGGGGGGGGGGGGGCAAACGGGGAAATTTCCCCCGCCCTGAAGGTCCGTACGTGCCCTCTTGGCCGTATGTGCCCTTTTCAAATAGGGCCCTATTTCGAAAAAAATGAATGTTTTTTTTTTTGTTGTTGAAAATATGCCCCTCTGAAAATATAGTGTGCCAAATCCGGTGATTTTTTTTATGGTGGGGGTACCTTATGCCTCCCTTATCAAAAATTGCCCCCTCCTGGAGTGAATCCTGGGTACGCCACTGGCTGTTATCGTGTCTGGATAGATGGCGTGTTAATTTAGCTCTAGGTATGCATCGCAAATGATGTAAGATATGAAATTATAAATTATGTTTTAACTGATCTACACTCGCACACTTCCTGATTAGAAGTCTTTTGGCAGAATCACACAATGTAGCCGCGTATCATAGGAAGAATGAACATGCATATGAAAGACGGAACTTGCAGCAGGTGCCTAATACAATTTACATTTTAGCAAATAAAATCAGTTTATGATCCGAATAGAGGCACACTAACAGTCACAGAGAACAATAAGCAGCTCGGATCAGGTTCCACCTCTTTAGCGTGTGTCACACATGTTTTTTTTCTCCGGTGGCCACACATCACGACGTCAGTGGGGAAACTCACGAGCCGGCCCTGTTGCCCCACTCCACTCTCTGGTCACGACTGTTGTGTTGCCTCGCGCGCCGCTGTCGGACCGTGACATCTGCTGTCGGACCGTGTCAGCTGATGTCGGACCGTGTCAGCTGATGTCGGACCGTGACATCTGCTGTCGGACCGTGTCAGCTGATGTCGGACCGTGACATCTGCTGTCGGACCGTGTCAGCCGCTGTCGGACCGTGTCAGCCGCTGTCGGACCGTGTCAGCCGCTGTCGGACCGTGTCAGCCGCTGTCGGACCGTGTCAGCTGATGTCGGACCGTGACATCTGCTGTCGGACCGTGACATCTGCTGTCGGACCGTGTCAGCTGATGTCGGACCGTGTCAGCTGATGTCGGACCGTGTCAGCCGCTGTCGGACCGTGTCAGCCGCTGTCGGACCGTGTCAGCCGCTGTCGGACCGTGTCAGCCGCTGTCGGACCGTGTCAGCCGCTGTCGGACCGTGTCAGCCGCTGTCGGACCGTGTCAGCTGATGTCGGACCGTGTCAGCCGCTGTCGGACCGTGTCAGCCGCTGTCGGACCGTGTCAGCTGATGTCGGACCGTGTCAGCCGCTGTCGGACCGTGTCAGCCGCTGTCGGACCGTGTCAGCCGCTGTCGGACCGTGTCAGCCGCTGTCGGACCGTGTCAGCTGATGTCGGACCGTGTCAGCCGCTGTCGGACCGTGACATCTGCTGTCGGACCGTGACATCTGCTGACGGACCGTGTCAGCCGCTGTCGGACCGTGTCAGCCGCTGTCGGACCGTGTCAGCCGCTGTCGGATCGTGTCAGCCGCTGTCGGACCGTGTCAGCCGCTGTCGGACCGTGTCAGCCGCTGTCGGACCGTGTCAGCCGCTGTCGGACCGTGTCAGCTGATGTCGGACCGTGTCAGCCGCTGTCGGACCGTGTCAGCCGCTGTCGGACCGTGTCAGCCGCTGTCGGACCGTGACATCTGCTGTCGGACCGTGTCAGCTGCTGTCGGACCGTGTCAGCCGCTGTCGGACCGTGTCAGCCGCTGTCGGACCGTGTCAGCCGCTGTCGGACCGTGTCAGCTGATGTCGGACCGTGTCAGCCGCTGTCGGACCGTGTCAGCCGCTGTCGGACCGTGTCAGCTGATGTCGGACCGTGTCAGCCGCTGTCGGACCGTGCCATCTGCTGTCGGACCGTGTCAGCCACTGTCGGACCGTGTCAGCCGCTGTCGGACCGTGTCAGCTGATGTCGGACCGTGTCAGCCGCTGTCGGACCGTGTCAGCCGCTGTCGGACCGTGTCAGCCGCTGTCGGACCGTGTCAGCCGCTGTCGGACCGTGTCAGCCGCTGTCGGACCGTGTCAGCTGATGTCGGACCGTGTCAGCTGATGTCGGATCGTGTCCGCTGATGTCGGACCGTGTCAGCCGCTGTCGGACCGTGTCAGCCGCTGTCGGACCGTGTCAGCCGCTGTCGGACCGTGTCAGCCGCTGTCGGACCGTGTCATCTGCTGTCGGACCCTGTCAGCCGCTGTCGGACCGTGTCAGCCGCTGTCGGACCGTGTCAGCCGCTGTCGGACCGTGTCAGCCGCTGTCGGACCGTGTCATCTGCTGTCGGACCGTGTCATCTGCTGTCGGACTGTGTCAGCTGATGTCGGACCGTGTCATCTGCTGTCGGACCGTGTCAGCCGCTGTCAGACCGTGTCAGCCGCTGTCGGACCGTGTCAGCCGCTGTCGGACCGTGTCATCTGCTGTCGGACCGTGTCAGCTGATGTCGGACCGTGTCAGCCGCTGTCGGACCGTGTCAGCCGCTGTCGGACCGTGTCAGCCGCTGTCGTACCGTGTCAGCCGCTGTCGGACCGTGTCAGCTGATGTCGGACCGTGTCAGCTGATGTCGGACCGTGTCAGCCGCTGTCGGACCGTGTCAGCCGCTGTCGGACCGTGTCATCTGCTGTCGGACCGTGTCAGCTGCTGTCGGACCGTGTCAGCCGCTGTCGGACCGTGTCAGCCGCTGTCGGACCGTGACATCTGCTGTCGGACCGTGTCAGCTGATGTCGGACCGTGTCAGCTGATGTCGGACCGTATCAGCTGATGTCGGACCGTGTCAGCCGCTGTCGGACCGTGTCAGCCGCTGTCGGACCGTGTCAGCTGATGTCGGACCGTGTCAGCTGATGTCGGACCGTGTCAGCCGCTGTCGGACCGTGTCAGCCGCTGTCGGACCGTGACATCTGCTGTCGGACCGTGTCAGCTGATGTCGACCGTGTCAGCTGATGTCGGACCGTATCAGCTGATGTCGGACCGTGTCAGCTGATGTCGGACCGTGTCAGCCGCCTCACACACGACGTGGAGCGCAACCATCCCTCTAAACGCGCGCTGCGAAACATACGCTGCGAAACATACGAAGCGAAACACACGCTGTGGAATACACGAAGCGAAATACACGCTGTGGAATACACGAAGCGAAATACATGCTGTGGAATACACGAAGCGAAATACACGCTATGGAATACACGAAGCGAAATACATGCTGTGGAATACACGAAGCGAAATACATGCTGTTGAATACACGAAGCGAAATACACGCTGTGGAATACACGAAGCGAAATACATGCTCTGGAATACACGAAGCGAAATACACGCTGTGGAATACACGAAGCGAAATACACGCTGTGGAATACACGAAACGAAATACATGCTGTGGAATACACGAAGCGAAATACACGCTGTGGAATACACGAAGCGAAATACACGCTGTGGAATACACGAGGCGAAACACACGCTGTGGAATACACGAAGCGAAATACACGCTGTGGAATACACGAAGCGAAATACATGCTGTGGAATACACGAAGCGAAATACACGTGTGGAATACACGAAGCGAAATACACGTGTGGAATACACGAAGCGAAATACACGCTGTGGAATACACGAAGCGAAATACACGCTGTGGAATACACGAAGTGAAATACACGCTGTGGAATACACGAAGCGAAATACACGTTGCGATGCATACACGGAGAAACTCTGCGAAACGCATGCGTATAATTACACGCATTGCGAAGCACTTGAATCACCTACGAGCACACGCCTTTAGTAAGGCAAAACAAATATCAGTCGCTCGGCTAACACGCGAAGGCGTCAGTCTCGACAGCGGGCGATCTTTGAGCGACACTGCACCGTGACAACCCAGGTAACACCACATAGGTGTAGAGGACGATCCAGGCCCCTTCACCCACAGATCGGCGTGAAGGGTGACGCAGTGTGCTCCAACGACAGAGAGTGGGACCTCTAGCAGTGGGTAGATTGAGCACCTGCCAGAAATTGCTGACTGTGCAGCTGCAGTGATGCAAGGGCAGCTGTATCGGCAGCACTATGAAGAGATTGATTGACGGATATCATATTTATTTATTTATTTATTTATTTATTTATTTATTTATTTATTTATTTATTTATTTCACGTCGTGAGGCATTTACTTCATAAATCGTGTTTATATACTATCGTGAGGCATTTACGTTAAACATACGGCTATTACATGCTCGAGTCAAAAATTTGCTGGACTTGGGTAGTGGGACAACGCAAATACATACCATACAGCACACACACACAAACACACACACACACACACACACACACACACACACACACACACACACACACACACACACACACACACACACACACACACACACACACACACACACACACACACACAAACACACACACACACACACACACACACACACACACACACACACACACACACACACACACACACCACACCACACACACACACACACACACACACACACACACACACACACACACACACACACACACACACACACACACACACACACACACACACACACACACACACACACACCACACACACACACACACACACACACACACACACACACACACACACACACACACACACACACACACACACACACACACACACACACACACACACACACATACACATACACACACACACAGCATCACAGTGGAAACTTTGCACTGAAGTGCCTGCTAGGGCTCACGTTGTCGCTCCAGGAGATAGTTTCTGATGGCGGGTTTGAAACCGGCGTGACTCAGACCACGTAGTGCTGGCGGCAACTCATTATAGTCAGATACCGCCGAGTACAAAAAGCGGAGCCTCCCAGACTCTGACCTGATGGTCGGGGTCACCAGCATATCACTGTTTCGGGTGTCTCTCCCGTGTACACTCCGTCTGATGGTCAAACTAGCAGCAAGGTCTGGCGGCTCAGAGGTAGCTAACATTTTGCTAATCAACACGAGGCGATGGTAATTGTACATGTTGTCAGCATGAAGCCAGCCGCGCTCATCAATTACGTCGCTCACATGGTCATACTTCCTTCGGCCAGAGACCACCCGCGCGGCGAACCTAACTAACTTCTCATAGATATCATAGATGTAGCAGCTGAAACATAGCGGATTGTACAACTGTGACGGGTTTGGCGGCTATGTTGATTGTGCCTAGTATGGCATGAGTGGTGTCAGTCAGTCAGCCTGTCGGTCTGTCATCTGTCACAGCTGTCACATCTGTCAGCTGCCACAGGTGGTCAGCTGTCACACGTCTGGCCGGCTGACGGTCGGCGGCAGGGTGGCGGTCACCTGAGCCGGGATCAGCTGTCACACGTCTGGCCGGCTGACGGCCGGTGGCAGTGTGGTCGTCACCTGAGCCGGGGTCAGCTGTCACACGTCTGGCCGGCTGACGGCCGGTGGCAGTGTGGTCGTCACCTGAGCCGGGGTCAGCTGTCACACGTCTGGCCGGATGACGGTTGGTGGCAGTGTGGTTGTCACCTGAGCCGGGGTCAGATGTCACACGTCTGGCCGGATGACGGTCGGTGGCAGTGTGGCGGTCACCTGAGCCTCACGCCGCCCCCCGGATCGAGCTGAGACCGGTCAGCAGTGGTGACCGGCGGCGGTACTACCGACACTGGGCACTGGGCAGGGCACTGAGTAACTTTAACCGATTGGTAAGGCAAACCGCGCTGGTATGACACCGTGCCTCGACACCGTGCCTCGACCGTGCCTCACCGGGCCTCGACCTGACATGACCACACAGCGCTGGAAATCGGCGCCGGCGTTTAGTTCTGCGGCGGTCACTGGTGCATATTAGTGATGTCATTCGGTAACCAAAATTTGGGTATACCCAAAAACATTACAATACCGAATCGGTTATTGGTTGCTCTTAGGTATTTTTCGGTTAAGCAAGTCGGCGATATGCATCAGACCGGCCATCTTTTTGCAGGAAGTTCGGCATGTTCTGCAGGTATCCAGCTGGGAAATAAGAATGTCAGGCAATTAATTTGGATTCTGATCATCAATACTATTATTGAGGTATTTATTTCCCTAAAAAATGCACCCGCATATATGCAAACTTACGCTTGCCAACCTCTTACACCAACATTTAAAGTCGGTCAAAAATCGGTCATTTTCGGGTTGGCAAAAATTGGCTTGGTTTTTGGTAAAAAAAATCTGAAAATTACATCATTAGTGGATATTGACACGTACGTGAATAGCCTAGGCCTAACATTAGTGATTTTCGCTTTTGTATGGTGAATGTTTTGTACTGCAAGGACTTCCTGCAAATTGTGATCTGATCCGCGATTTTGTATTTGTTACGAAAGTGGGATCTAAATCAACCACGAAATCTTGACACGGAAATGTAACGGATTGCACATGATACACAATACAACAAATTTAATGAATCGGTTCCACACTTGTAACGACACATCGTGCACCATTCACTAGTATAAATACATGGTATTCACATGGTCATGGCTTCGCGTGGTATTCCGTTTAGACTGTCCTGATTTAACTATTCCCGTCCACGTCGGCAGTAAACCGCCAGCCAGAAGACAGCCAGAAGACAGCCAGAAGACACCCGGCAGACATCAAGCAGACAACAGGCGGCAGCGGGCGGTGGCGGCGGCGGCGGCCCCCGGAGCGTGTCGCCGCTTTGTCTCCGGCGACTGGAGGGCGTTGCGTGGCCTGCGGCGGCGCGACGGCAGGGCGGCGCAGGCCAGGCGGGACGGTCTCTTGCGACACGACAGAGCGACGACGTCACAGACACGACAGACAGAGCGACGACGGCATGTCCAGCGCGGCGGCCGGCCGCCAGTCGCGGCCCGAGCCGGCGCGGTACGCAGCGCTCCCGGCCGACCTGCTCGGCACCATCCCGCGCCGCGTGCTCATCGCCAGGGACGACTGGACCGGACGCAGAGCCCACCGGGTCCTCAGACAGCGGCGGACCGTGTGCGTTGCAGCAGAGGACGTCGCCGACGCGGCCGCCGGCTTGGAAGGCTGGTCTCCGCCGCGGAGTCTGAGTCCGGACCTCTGCTGTCAGACTGCCGCCGTACGGGCTAAGATTCGCGACTGGAACCGGCTGGCGGAGGCGAACGACAGTCCTCAGCCGCCGTCTCCCCCGCGGCCCCGCCTTCGGAAGCGACACACGATCGCGGACGCGCGGCCCGGTCGGCCGGGGCGGCCGGGGCGGCCGCGGGCGGCGCCGGAACGCCATCCGGCGGCCATGGGCGGCGCGGGCGGCCCGGCCGTGCTCGTCCAGACGTGGGAGACGAGGCGGAACTCTGGCGCCGGGCCGGGCGCGGCAGTGACACCGCCACCGGCCGCGCCGCGGGACAGCGACGACGAGCGCTGCTCGGACTCGTCTGCGGCCCGCTCGGATCACTCGCTCGGCTCGGCCGAGGTGGAGGTGCACTCAGTGGCCACGCAGACGCAGTACGTGAGCAAGGTGGTGCGCCGGGTGCCGGTGGCCTCCAATGAGGTGTATATGGTGCAGGTGTGCGAGACGCCGCCGTCGCCGCGGGCAGGGAGCGACGCTGCCCAGATCGCCGTCACCTACAGCCTGCCCAGACAGAAACACGCGACCGGCACAGGTGGAGGTGAGACATGGCTGTGTTCTGTTTCAGTGTGATGCGCTGTGTTGTGACAATTAGACTGCGCTAGGTATGGTTCTTATACAGGGTGAGCCAGAAATAAGTAGCCCGAGTTTTTTCTCATCAAATCTGTATTTGTTGTCATAAAGTCACAAATCGGGTGTGATTATATTAACAATACAATTACACGACAGATAAACAGCCCATGACGGCACTGGCTGACATACACTAGTCGTCCTGACACATCACATCAGGTGCCCGATATGCGCACCCGACGCTCCTTCACTAGCGGTAGACGGACGTCTTTGAGGTGCAAAACTGCTCTGTGGATCATACCCTCAGGGATTCGGGCCACTTCACGGATGATCGCGTCCTTCAGCTCGGTCATGGTCTTCGGTCTCCCCGTATTTATACACTATCTTTCAAATACCCCCACATGACAAAGTCTAGCGGGTTGAGATCCGGACTGTAAGGGGCTCATGGGATCGTCGACTTGAGGCTGATGTGCCGTTATTGGAAATGTCTGGGGAGGATTGGGAAGGAGACGACCACCGCGCAGTCGTGAATGGTTCGAGCAAGATGGCGCGACGCCACATACCGCTCGAGAGTCACTCGACTGGGGGCAAAGACATTTCTAAGAACGGAACATCCGCCTCAAGTCGACGATTCCATGGGCCCCTTACAGTCCGGATCTCAACCCGCTAGAATTTTTCATGTGGGGGTATTTGAAAGATAGAGTGTATACGGGGAGACTGAAGACCACGACCGAGCTGAAGGACGCGATTATCCGTGAAGTGGCCCAAATCCCTGAGGGCATGATCGACAGGGCAGTTCTGCATCTCAAGGACGTCCGTCTACCGCTAGTGAAGGAGCGTCGGGGTGCGCATATCGAGCACCTGATGTGATGTGTCAGGACGACTAGTGTATGCCAGGCAGTGTCGTCATGGGCTGTTTATCTGTCGTGTCATTTTATTGTCAATATAATCACACCCAATTTTTTACTATGACAAAAAATACAGATGTTACGTGAGAAAACGTGGGCCTACTTATTTCTGGCCCACCCTGTACCGCCACTACTGGCCACCCTGTACCGCCACTACTGTCCACCCTGTACCGCCACTACTGCCCTCCCTGTACCGCCACTACTGTCCACCCTGTACCGCCACTACTGCCCTCCCTGTACCGCCACTACTGTCCACCCTGTATCGCCACTACTGCTCTCCCTGTACCGCCACTACTGCCCTCCCTGTATCGCCACTACTGCCCACCCTGTACCGCCACTACTGTCCACCCTGTACCGCCACTACTGTCCACCCTGTACCGCCACTACTGCCCTCCCTGTACCGCCACTACTGTCCACCCTGTACCGCCACTACTGCCCTCCCTGTACCGCCACTACTGTCCACCCTGTATCGCCACTACTGCCCTCCCTGTACCGCCACCACTGCCCTCCCTGTATCGCCACTACTGCCCTCCCTGTACCGCCACTACTGCCCTCCCTGTATCGCCACTACTGCCCTCCCTGTACGGCCACTACTGTCCACCCTGTACCGCCACTACTGTTTGTTTGCTCTACTCCAACCTAAATGTCTGTGTCTCCTTGTTTCTCTACTCGAATATGACTGTCTGTATGTCTCCTTGTTTCTCTGTTTGTCTGTCTGTTTGTCTGTCTGTCCGTCTGTCTGTCCGCTCCTCCTTTCCCTCTCCCTCCCTCCCTCCCCTATCTTCTCTTGCGTTCTCTGTCGTTCTCTGTCTGTCGTATACTAAACAAATGACATTCGCCTATTTCATTTGGAATTACCTGATAATACAATACATTTCTTACCATACTTCAGTGGCGTCGCCACCTACCAGAAGTTAGGAGAGACTTTGGGGATGCCAACGCTCTAAAGGCGATGCATTCCATGCAAGTGCCATAGGCTTGACCCTCGCCCCGCGGGAGCTTTTTGCACCTTCGCCCTACGGGGGGGGGGGGGCTGACAGGCCCCCTGGTAACTTCCAAACCAAGCAACTTAGAGCAATGCGATAAGAACCAGCAGCTTGCCTGTCATGAGAGGAATCTAACAGTTTGCGATTTTTAGGTTTCAGGTCAACGGGTGACCTTCCAGGTCAAGTGAATGACCTCGGATTTACCACGTCCAGAACAGCGATTTTGCTCATCAGAAAACCTCAAAATGAGAAATTAATAAATGTAAATAAAAAGGCATGTTCCTAGACCAGTTTTGGCTCATAAATACATAAAAGGTAATGATTTGTTCGTATCTTGTCAAAAAAGTAAAAAAAGGTTATTAAAAAAAAATGATGTCATCAGTTTCTTACACTTGGAGCCGTCACTCAGTCAAAATGAAGATATTGCTTTGAAATTTGGTATGGGTATTGTCCATACGCAGTTCTCTCACATATATTCCGGTTTTTCTAACATCTTTGAAAATGGTGATTTTGTGGGGATTTTTCCAGAAAAATCTGTGAGTCACCTGGTCCTGAGTCACCTGGTCCTGAGTCACCTGGTCCTGAGTCACCTGGTCCTGAGTCACCTGGTCCTGTGTCACCTGGTCCTGAGTCACCTGGTCCGTCCTGAGTCACCTGGTCCTGAGTCACCTGGTCCTGAGTCACCTGATCCTGAGTCACCTGGTCCTGAGTCACCTGGTCTGCCCTGAGTCACCTGGTCCTGAGTCACCTGGTCCTGAGTCACCTGGTCCTGAGTCACCTGGTCCTGAGTCACCTGGTCCTGAGTCACCTGGTCCTGAGTCACCTGGTCCTGAGTCACCTGGTCCGTCCTGAGTCACCTGGTCCTGAGTCACCTGGTCCTGAGTCACCTAGTCCTGAGTCACCTGGTCCTGAGTCACCTGGTCCTGAGTCACCTGGTCCTGAGTCACCTGGTCCGTCCTGAGTCACCTGGTCCTGAGTCACCTCTCCTGAGTCACCTGGTCCTGAGTCACCTGGTCCTGAGTCACCTGGTCCTGAGTCCCTGGTCCTGAGTCACCTGGTCCTGAGTCACCTGGTCCGTCCTGAGTCACCTGGTCCTGAGTCACCTGGTCCGTCCTGAGTCAACTGGTCCTGTGTCACCTGGTCTGTCCTGAGTCACCTGGTCCTGAGTCACCTGGTCTGTTGTCGGCCGTCGGGTGCCTCCACGATCGATGGTACACGGAACCTCCGGGCGTCCCCCCCCCCCCCCCTCCTCGAGGGCCCTGGCAGGAAACTCACTGAGTCGCACTTCCTCCCAAATCTCCTCCGCTCAGAGTCCGGAGTACAGACAATGGTCGTCTGAACTCCTTTGTCCGCAGACATGACAAAATACGAAAACAAAACTAGCCACTAATACTCAACTCCGATTTCGAGCTTGAAGATTCGTTCAATGGTATTGGTTCGGATGCGCAACTGCAGATTTAACTGCGTGACATATATCTGCAACCACCTCGCAAGTTGTTCGTTGATGGCATTTCATAGTATGCGGAACAGTTCTCGGAGGTTAACTGTAGCCAGACGCTTCTATGTCGCTCGTGTGACTCGTACTGTTGTGGAGACGATTGGATTGTCACGAGTTCCGCACAACGCTGCGACAGCCTTTGTTTAAAAAAGCCGTAGTCAGTGGGCCAACTTTCGCTGCGGAGAGGTCATACTAAATGACCGTCGTAACATACACACATTGTCCAGGCCTTTTGCATAGCGAGTAATACAGAGATTTAGCACATGTTGAAGGGGATTTCTCAAGGCTTATGTCATTCTGGCTTGTCATCAGCCTGCATGACGGTATTAGGTGTTGGTCGCCATTTAACGTTGGCTGCGCATGCGCGCAGAAAGTGAATGGCCGTGAACATCCGGCCATGTTAGAGCGTCCGGAACAGGGCTGACAATTACCCCGTCAGTGGCCCGCGGAGCCGCGGACCGAGGCGGAGGGTGACGCCAGGTCGCACAGCTAGAGCTGCAAAATTCCGCCCACAACAGACCCGCCAATCCGACCTCTTCGCATCTTCAGGGCTATATCCATTATAAGTTCAATTCGCTACAGAAAGCGAAATCTCTCTTCATTTCGCATATACCTGGACTTAGTCGAGATAATACACGGGGGTCGGATGTAACCAGCAGGTCACATGTTTTGATGAGTGACGTCAGACCCAAGGAATCAGAGCAGTCAACATTTTGATCCACACCCAGTCCCGCGTGCCGGCCTTTTGGGCAGTACCCCATCCAGAACCGAGTACCCCACCAAGTACCCCAGGCAGCAGCCCGGCCCCCGGCCGCCGCGATCCCCCGGCCAGTACCCCAGGCAGCAGCCCCGGCCGCCGGCCGCCGCGATCCCCCGGCCAGTACCCCAGCCCTGGCCGCCGGCCGCCGCGATCCCCTGGCTCTGCCGCCGGCTGCAGGAAGCGTCACGGCTGAGAGCTCTGACGTCACGCCTGCCGGCCGGCAGTGACGTCACACCGGCAGCACAGCTCGGCGGCAGGTGCACACTACCGCAGGTGTGTGTCCTAGGGCCGAGTGACGCACCGGACACGCCCGCAGTCTGGCCCGGCCGCGGCAGTGTGTGTGTGTGTGTGTGTGTGTGTGTGTGTGTGTGTGTGTGTGTGTGTGTGTGTGTGTGTGTGTGTGTGTGTGTGTGTGTGTGTGTGTGTGTGTGTGTGTGTGTGTGTGTGTGTGTGTGTGTGTGTGTGTGTGTGTGTGTGTGTGTGTGTGTGTGTGTGTGTGTGTGTGTGTGTGTGTGTGTGTGTGTGTGTGTGTGTGTGTGTGTGTGTGTGTGTGTGTGTGTGTGTGTGTGTGTGTGTGTGTGTGTGTGTGTGTGTGTGTGTGTGTGTGTGTGTGTGTGTGTGTGTGTGTGTGTGTGTGTGTGTGTGTGTGTGTGTGTGTGTGTGTGTGTGTGTGTGTGTGTGTGTGTGTGTGTGTGTGTGTGTGTGTGTGTGTGTGTGTGTGTGTGTGTGTGTGTGTGTGTGTGTGTGTGTGTGTGTGTGTGTGTGTGTGTGTGTGTGTGTGTGTGTGTGTGTGTGTGTGTGTGTGTGTGTGTGTGTGTGTGTGTGTGTGTGTGTGTGTGTGTGTGTGTGTGTGTGTGTGTGTGTGTGTGTGTGTGTGTGTGTGTGTGTGTGTGTGTGTGTGTGTGTGTGTGTGTGTGTGTGTGTGTGTGTGTGTGTGTGTGTGTGTGTGTGTGTGTGTGTGTGTGTGTGTGTGTGTGTGTGTGTGTGTGTGTGTGTGTGTGTGTGTGTGTGTGTGTGTGTGTGTGTGTGTGTGTGTGTGTGTGTGTGTGTGTGTGTGTGTGTGTGTGTGTGTGTGTGTGTGTGTGTGTGTGTGTGTGTGTGTGTGTGTGTGTGTGTGTGTGTGTGTGTGTGTGTGTGTGTGTGTGTGTGTGTGTGTGTGTGTGTGTGTGTGTGTGTGTGTGTGTGTGTGTGTGTGTGTGTGTGTGTGTGTGTGTGTGTGTGTGTGTGTGTGTGTGTGTGTGTGTGTGTGTGTGTGTGTGTGTGTGTGTGTGTGTGTGTGTGTGTGTGTGTGTGTGTGTGTGTGTGTGTGTGTGTGTGTGTGTGTGTGTGTGTGTGTGTGTGTGTGTGTGTGTGTGTGTGTGTGTGTGTGTGTGTGTGTGTGTGTGTGTGTGTGTGTGTGTGTGTGTGTGTGTGTGTGTGTGTGTGTGTGTGTGTGTGTGTGTGTGTGTGTGTGTGTGTGTGTGTGTGTGTGTGTGTGTGTGTGTGTGTGTGTGTGTGTGTGTGTGTGTGTGTGTGTGTGTGTGTGTGTGTGTGTGTGTGTGTGTGTGTGTGTGTGTGTGTGTGTGTGTGTGTGTGTGTGTGTGTGTGTGGTGTGTGTGTGTGTGTGTGTGTGTGTGTGTGTGTGTGTGTGTGTGTGTGTGTGTGTGTGTGTGTGTGTGTGTGTGTGTGTGTGTGTGTGTGTGTGTGTGTGTGTGTGTGTGTGTGTGTGTGTGTGTGTGTGTGTGTGTGTGTGTGTGTGTGTGTGTGTGTGTGTGTGTGTGTGTGTGTGTGTGTGTGTGTGTGTGTGTGTGTGTGTGTGTGTGTGTGTGTGTGTGTGTGTGTGTGTGTGTGTGTGTGTGTGTGTGTGTGTGTGTGTGTGTGTGTGTGTGTGTGTGTGTGTGTGTGTGTGTGTGTGTGTGGTGTGTGTGTGTGTGTGTGTGTGTGTGTGTGTGTGTGTGTGTGTGTGTGTGTGTGTGGTGTGTGTGTGTGTGTGTGTGTGTGTGTGTGTGTGTGTGTGTGTGTGTGTGTGTGTGTGTGTGTGTGTGTGTGTGTGTGTGTGTGTGTGTGTGTGTGTGTGTGGGTGTGTGTGTGTGTGTGTGTGTGTGTGTGTGGGTGTGTGTGTGTGTGTGTGTGTGTGTGTGTGTGTGTGTGTGTGTGTGTGTGTGGTGTGTGTGTGTGTGTGTGTGTGTGTGTGTGTGTGTGTGTGTGTGTGTGTGTGTGTGTGGGTGTGGGTGTGTGTGTGTGTGTGTGTGTGTGTGTGTGTGTGTGTGTGTGTGTGTGTGTGTGTGTGTGTGTGTGGTGTGTGTGTGTGTGTGTGTGTGTGTGTGGTGTGTGTGTGTGTGTGTGTGTGTGTGTGTGTGTGTGTGTGTGTGTGTGTGTGTGTGTGTGTGTGTGTGTGTGTGTGGTGTGTGTGTGTGTGTGTGTGTGTGTGTGTGTGTGTGTGTGTGTGTGTGTGTGTGTGTGTGTGTGTGTGTGTGTGTGTGTGTGTGTGTGGTGTGTGTGTGTGTGTGTGTGTGGGTGTGTGTGTGTGTGTGTGTGTGTGTGTGTGTGTGTGTGTGTGTGTGTGTGTGTGTGTGTGTGTGTGTGTGTGTGTGTGTGTGTGTGTGTGTGTGTGTGTGTGTGTGTGTGTGTGTGTGTGTGTGTGTGTGTGTGTGTGTGTGTGTGTGTGTGTGTGTGTGTGTGTGTGTGTGTGTGTGTGTGTGTGTGTGTGTGTGTGTGTGTGTGTGTGTGTGTGTGTGTGTGTGTGTGTGTGTGTGTGTGTGTGTGTGTGTGTGTGTGTGTGTGTGTGTGTGTGTGTGTGTGTGTGTGTGTGTGTGTGTGTGTGTGTGTGTGTGTGTGTGTGTGAGTGTGTGTGTGTGTGTGTGTGTGTGTGTGTGTGTGTGTGTGTGTGTGTGTGTGTGTGTGTGTGTGTGTGTGTGTGTGTGTGTGTGTGTGTGTGTGTGTGTGTGTGTGTGTGTGTGTGTGTGTGTGTGTGTGTGTGTGTGTGTGTGTGTGTGTGTGTGTGTGTGTGTGTGTGTGTGTGTGTGTGTGTGTGTGTGTGTGTGTGTGTGTGTGTGTGTGTGTGTGTGTGTGTGTGTGTGTGTGTGTGTGTGTGTGTGTGTGTGTGTGTGTGTGTGTGTGTGTGTGTGTGTGTGTGTGTGTGTGTGTGTGTGTGTGTGTGTGTGTGTGTGTGTGTGTGTGTGTGTGTGTGTGTGTGTGTGTGTGTGTGTGTGTGTGTGTGTGTGTGTGTGTGTGTGTGTGTGTGTGTGTGTGTGTGTGTGTGTGTGTGTGTGTGTGTGTGTGTGTGTGTGTGTGTGTGTGTGTGTGTGTGTGTGTGTGTGTGTGTGTGTGTGTGTGTGTGTGTGTGACGAGCAGATAAGAGCGAAACGCTGGCACGCCATGCGTTGGGAGCGGCTCGTTTTGGTAAGCATCCGCGGAAACGATAGTTATGGACGATTTCTTCCCATCCATCCTGCTTTACAATAGTTATGGACGAGATCTGCCCATCCTCCTGCTTTGCTAGATTTCGTCCTCCGCTACTTTGCTGAAAAATGCCGATTGTTTCGAGCGTGCTTGGCTGCATAGATTTGAATGTCGCTCATATTGAAGAGAGAAAAAAAAACACCATCGGTCGACAGCCTCATGTGCCATTGTGACGTCATCAGTGGGGTTGACCATCGTGACGTCATCAGTCCAGTGACGTTGAGCGCCGGCTGATTCCGGCCTGCCGACCAGACCAGACCAGGCGTTATTTCAGCAGTATCAGCACGTCGCCGCGGTGACAATGACCTTTCGGACCCGTCTTCTTCAGTTGGTAAATGGAAGAATGTTTCTTCAGACGCTTGGAAAGCTGCTAAGAAGTGGCATTGCTATACAGTGTGTGAGTAAAGGCAGTGGAAGAACTCTCAGTTATCGGCAACAGCCCTGAAATTTATGTTTCCTCAATGTGTCGTGCAAACTAAAAGAGCGACAATCTGAAATCCGTTAAGTTGTGCTTCGTATAGTTGGCACTGTAAAATAAATGTTCGTCAACTATCAACCAGTCCATGATCCTGCCCATTCAAGATCTTCAAAGAATTAAGACTATGTGGTCATCTCACCTCTCCCAGGCCTTGCCGGTGACAGGTCCAGTGGTCGACCTGGTCAGTGGGGCGGTCAGCAGGTGGCGGGGACGGCACGTGCACTGCACGTGAGGAGGCTGACCAAGGTCACTCTGCTGCGGTGCAGAGTGCCGTCCTGCTCCGCTGGCTCCGTCACAGCCACAACTGACTGCGAAATGAAGGCCCGGCAGTGGCCACAATGATAACTGCGTGGCGGTAAACAATGACAACTGTTGTATCGGACCTGGCAGGAAACAGATAAGACTGTTTGTGAAAAGTTGCAGAACTATTTTGCTCGTGGGATTATTTTGTAACATGTCATGCTTCGAATATGATTCGAATTGTGTTGCATACCAGGCGTTGCAAAATGGTAATGTCGCATGTGTAAGGCAATACATATGTTCATGTATTTCAATTGCAATTGCCCATTGCTGAAATACCCGTGTATCCGTTTATCAATTGTTTTACCTATTATATGAAACTTGCTTTATTTTTCCAAGGTCCACTTATACAATTATCAATATCATATGACATTTTTTTCTTTCCATGACACATGCACTTACCTACATACACCAGCCTTAAACATGTTACGGTGATTTGGCCCTGCCCGGCTGGTGACAGCCACCTATTGGCTGATGTTACGGTGATTTGCCCCTGCCCGGCTGGTGACAGCCACCTATTGGCTGATGTTACGGTGATTTGCCCCTGCCCGGCTGGTGACAGCCACCAATTGGCTGATGTTACGGTGATTTGCCCCTGCCCGGCTGGTGACAGCCACCTATTGGCTGATGTTACGGTGATTTGCCCCTGCCCGGCTGGTGACAGCCACCTATTGGCTGATGTTACGGTGATTTGCCCCTGCCCGGCTGGTGACAGCGCCACCTATTGGCTGACACGTTCCTCTCCTCACAGCCCGGTGACGTGTTAAGAACGTGCCCCATTACAGGGAATGGTTCACCTTTCTGAAAGTTGTCAAATATAGCTGGTTGTAGTCAAAATATGAAGTAAGTCCTGCTAGAAACGATGGTGATAATTTAGCTCTCTCAAAAAGTCACTTAACTTTATGCAAATTAAGTGTTAAATTTGGGCTGATGACGTAGTTATTGAGCTATAGACCGCCACTGATTGGCTGACAGAGTGGGATTGGCTGACACAGTGGATGTCAGCCAATCAGCGGCTGCACCAGCCTGGGTGCATTTGTCAAAATATGAATTAAATTGCTTAAAAACGGTTAAGTTTTGTGAAAACTGACCTGCGTAATTTATACATTTCCATAACGGCCAAAGATAATGACTACCTCAGTTTAAAACCAATACAAAGGTGAACCATTGTCTTTAAGTCGTTACCCGACGCCACTGCTGACCTCGGCCTCAGCGGGCGTCACGTGTCAGGGCAGTAACTCGTGTGGTACTCTATCAGTCATGATCCCGAACACGTTATAAAACGGTGTGATTCTTCTCGATTACCACCGGCTCATCACCGCTTCGGAGTAAATATGTGGGAGTACCGTTCCACCTGGTGGGGAATATATTGTGGTTGTCGTGGTTGGTCGCAGTTATTCGGTATGCCGTATCGTCATCGCCGTTTGAATGTGACATACCTACCATGCGTGACAGTCTAGAGGACATCGATTTATACGCGGATATTTCATTTCATTTTTGTTCCATCCAAATGTAAATGGGACTCCTTGGCATTGTGAACGTGGACAGGAAACGAGAAGAATCCGATGTCGAAAGTTATTCCCCTCCGCTTCCCAGAGAAGAATACCACCATCATGGTCAGTGGCATCCCAAGTAATTATCACCATCCATTGACGAACTATGTGCTACACACAATTCGATCCTTTTGACAACCTCTCGTCGAGTAACCTTCCGTCAGTGTATTTGTGATACAATCGTCTAGCAAACAATGCATATCTAAGATCCTTCATCAGATCGTTCAGCGTCATCTTCCCTCTAGTCGGTACCATGTTCAGTTTCACCGACGTTAGTCTTGTTCTCCGCAGGTCAGCCGCCGAAGCCACCGCGTATGTTGAACATCGAGAGCGGACTGGACTTCACCCGCGATCCACCCTCCTTCTCCTCTCTGGCATCTGCCGCCTCCTCAGAAGGCAGCCAGGGCGGGGGCGGCAGCGGCGGCGGGGGCGGGGGCGGCCGGCTGCACGAGGCCATTAATCATGACCTGGTGCTGGCCCACGAGGCGGCGCAGCGGGCGGCGCTGCAGCTGCGGTCCGGGTCGGTCGGCACCGAGGCCGAGACTGTGCTGCGCGAGCTGGACCGCACCCTGGACAGCGCCACTGGAGCTGGGGGTGGAGATGAGGCCGGGACTGGAGATGGAGCTGGAGCTGGGGGTGAACCTGAGGCCGGGACTGGATCTGGAGCTGGAGCTGGGGCTGGGGCTGGGGCTGGGGCTGGGGCTGGGGATGGGGGTGGGGCTGGGGCTGGGGCTGGGGCTGGGGCTGGAGCTGGCGCAGCTCAGCACGGCTTTAGTTCGGAGTTCGCTGCACAGATGGCGCGGGAGAATGACTCGCGGTGTGACGTTCGTGGCGAGTCGCAGGACGCCGGCGTTGGTGGACAGACGACAGGGGCGGCAAGTTCGCGGAGTGAGGCACGCAGTCCCGAGAGCGGCCCACGCAGTCTGGACAGGACTGGACTGGACAGTCTGGACAGCGAGGCACTGAGCATCGAGAGCTATGCTCGGAGTCCGGAGATCCCGCCCAGCAGTCCGACGCATCTGCAAGACGGCTCGTTCCTTTCGATCCAGAGTCCCGCGCGTCCTGCCAGGCGGAGTCCTACCGGCCCTGCCAGGAGTCCATCCCGCCCTTCTGTGAGTCCTACCGGTCCTGCCAGGAGTCCATCCCACCCTTCTGTGAGTCCTGACGGCTCGCCAGGAATCCACTCTGCAGCGCCTCGACAAGACCACAGCGACACCCACACCCTGCCCCACCCCACCGCCGCGCGCCGCGCCAGCAACACCGAGAACTTCAACCTCGTGGAGGAGATCACAGATGGCGCTAGGAGCGTTCTGACCCGGCCGGACGACTACGAGAGCTTCTCGTCGGGCGGGTACGACATGGGTGAGGTGGGCGTGACGCGGCTCCCCACGCCGAGCACGCCGCGTACCACGCCGGCGGCCAGCCCGGCACCCCGGCTCGAGTCCCCCCTGTACGCCACTCCAGAGAAGTCCGCACGCAGGCCGGAGTACTCGGTGGTGGTAGCCATCGACTTCGGCACTACCTACAGCGGCTACGCCTTCAGCTTCGTCAACAGCCCCGGCGGGATACAC
>JAXIVJ010019371.1:5000-19847 GCA_036785665.1 Chirona hameri | reverse complement strand
TACGGTAGTTTGCATTTGATAAGTGACTTGCATAACGATCCAAGGCATGAATTGGCACAGTTGCTCTATGGCTCTATGCTGATTATTGATGTTTATGAGCGCCTCAACAGCGAAGGTTACATCGCAGCTGTTGCTCAATGAGCCGAGCCGACCCGGTCTCATTCACAGCACCGTTCTCTAATGAAAACAAATTGACAAACTAACGTTGTACTCCGGGAAGCAGGTGGTGAGCGGACTGCGCGCGATCTTCGCCTCAAACAGGTCCTTCTTGTTGAGGAACAGGATGACAGAGGTGTCGACGAACCACTTGTTGTTGCAGATGGAGTCGAACAACTTCATCGACTCGATCATCCTGTTCACCTCCTCGTCCTCCGCCAGAACCAGGTCATAGGCTGAAAACATCCATACAAAATCGTAAATTGCTGTCGGTGACAGCATATACTGAGAA
The DNA here is from genome assembly GCA_036785665.1 of Chirona hameri. Lineage (NCBI taxonomy): Eukaryota > Metazoa > Arthropoda > Thecostraca > Balanomorpha > Balanidae > Chirona > Chirona hameri. Next base: position 19,399 of record JAXIVJ010019371.1, on the reverse strand, counting down.
TGAACCAAATGTTGAGCACAATGGGGCACATGGCCGTCAACATGCAAGGGCAGTGGTTCACACACTTTGTCTTACCCGCGACCTCTCTTGGTAAGCAGGAGTACAGCTCAGTGTCCTAGCATTGGGAAATTCGGGTGGAAAACGACACCCTATGGATACTATTTTGTTCACTGTTATCCCGAGTTTTACTGTGAATTTCCCACTCCTTGTTAAAATGTAGTGGATAACTGGAACCCTGATACTGATTAATGGATGCAATGATAGGGGCAGTCTGTGGAGGGAAATACAGGTCTGAATTGGCATAGGCAATAACTAATTCTGGTGAGCGGGTAATTGGACATTGCTAAAGCTTAGCTAAAGCTTTGCATTTTCCACTCTTTATGCTTATTTTAGCCAGAACTTTCCGCTCCACACCCCAGCTCCAAAGCAATCCTAGGACCCTGGTACAGCTGCACCACCACAAGCAATATTTAGCAATCTTGATAGTGCTTACATTCCCCCGTCGCCAGAGGTTAACAACTCCCCAAAATTGGCAAAATACGTTGGGGCCATGCCCCATGGGCCCCTATTGGGAACCCCTGTTATTGGGGCAATGGTGTCACTCTCTTTCTACTAAGCCATTCGGACACGATACATCCATACATGTGTTGTGGTCGGGGGAGTGGGGGGGGGGGGGGGGGGGGACTTGCAGCTGGGACACGTCAGTCAACAAGCAAATTATCAGTTAAACCAATTACTACTCTATACAGCCACCATCTGCTTACAATAACAGCCACAAGGTCGGGAAATCCTTCCTCCATCTGCACAGCCACCATCTGCACAATAACAGCCACGAGTGGGTCGGGAAATCCTTCCTCGCTCATGAGAGCTTTAGCCTACGCGACAGTTAGACTCATACGGGGTCCATAGGGTTAACGTGGGTCGGGATCGGGTCGTATCTTCAGAGGGTATCAGGCACGAGGCGACCAGTGTTAAGCGGGGTAAACCGGATTATAAAGGTCACAAGGGGCGGAGAGGTCTCACATGAGGTAACATTCTCACAAACCACACTGATTTTCCCAGCGTAGGTCGTGCTAATGCTGGGATAATGAGACCGCAGGTCATAAACGCCATGGCTATTTGGGTACTTTGGTGGGCTTGGGACATTTGTGTTCACATTAACTAATTTCCAGTGACATGAAATGTTTCATATATTGTACCGTATCGCTTGGAAAGAGTGGCTGCAAGAGCGACTATCCGGCTTAGATTCAAGCAGAGTATGCAAGAAATACACGCAAACATTTACCCACATTCGATCAAACATTCATCATTCATTCAAACCTCTCAAGTTGTCAAACATTCACCTCTGAATGTTTGACAACTTGACATATCAAACTCAAGACGTATCAAACCTGGTGGTCATGGATTCTTGGAAAACATGCACGAAGTGGGGGTTTCATTACCTGATGCCAGACGGTAAAATAAGAAGTACAGAACATACAGGCACGTCAGAACGTGCTTGCATATCACAAGGTGAAGTTGTGAAGTTGTGATCTCTGTAGATGTTTGCTCGGCTACTCAGTACTCGTAAGGTAATGCGATTTACCATATATCGAGCTGGTTATGACAACACGCTGCTTCAAGGAAGGTGACAGCGTCAGGCACGCAGACAGACGTTTGCCTGATAGTGTTCTAATCGCGGATGGTCAGTACCTCCGCAAAGTTTATGTTATGGGAAATGACAGATAACCTTTGTTTCTGTAATAAGATAATGTTTGTGCCTTGTGGCTCCCACAGAACATTTGCCCTGAATCATTTGGACTTGCCCTAACCTCATGCGAATTAGTGCAAATATGAGTAAGGCATGAGAATGCATTAGTGGAAATGAGGGTCAGTGAATTGTTTCAAAGAGCATACCGCACCACTTACGTGCTCAATACTTGTGTAATCTACATCAAACAAATATATTTGAGCCACCAGTTAACATCCAAACCAGTGAGTGACCAAACCAAACACCAGACCAGTGGGATTGGACAGTGCCGCCAACCCATTCTACCCAACCAGCGTGGCCAGGCAGCCAGCCGACAGGTCATGAACTAAGGCCCCGTTCCACTCACCCGACATGGCTACGCAGAAGATGATGGCGGTGACGCCCTCGAAGCAGTGGATCCACTTCTTCCGCTCTGAACGCTGGCCGCCGACATCGAACATCCTGTGGAGGCGCACAAAATACGACACTGGGATAGTGGACAAGTTGGGTTTGGTTCCGTTAACCAGGAGACATAGTACAGACAGCAAATGCGATACAAACTGTTCTTGAACCAGTTGCGCCTAACACACAAATCAAGTTAATTTCTTCTTTTTTCTTTTTTTTTTGTGGGGGGGGGGGGGGTAATTGCAAATTGTAAATTGAGTGTTTTACCTTAGGACTGCACCTATTAGTGGGCTTTGCCTGTTGGTGATAATTTTGAATAAATACAAATAAAAAATGTTTACCAGGTAATTTAATAATTCATTAAATATTCCTAGAATAAAATGTCAATATTTCATCATTGTGAATAAGTTCATGATTGCATATGCACCATGGAACCAAATTCGTATATTACAATAACGACTTAACCCATAGCCAGGGACGCAGCTCATATTTTCTCAAACAAAAACATAAATAAACCCATCACTCATGTGGTGGTGGTGTTTTAGGTATTAACCCTATTCCATGCGGGCGGCCAAAATTACGTTAACCTGCGCGGGGGAGGGGCAGATTTGCCCCCCCCCCCCCGAGATCTCGAGAACCGCTCGGTCGATTTCGATGGGGGAAAACTCCATTCGATTCGTCATGACAAGTTCTTTCTTTTAGGGGCCCGAAATGTATTTTTTGGTCACAAATGGGGGGGGGGGGCACACATGGGGCAGGGGGCAAAAACAACAAAATGTTGGGTGTTTTTGAAAGGTCAATGCGGCCATGTGGTTTGGCCGATTTGCCTGCCCCAAACGTTTTTGAGCTCCAAATGTACTGATCTTTAATATACCAAAAGATAACTACCAAAATCAAAAATCATAGGCGTATTCAGAGGATGTAAAATGGGGGGGGGGGGGCATTTTCTGATAACAAATTTGTGCTGTTTGTGATTGTTTGGGACGACATGAACGTCACATGTGGGCATTACTTGCTGTAATTTGTTAAATTGAATATATTGCGCATAGGCGGATACAGGAAAACAACGTGGGGGCACCATGCAAGTAACGCTTTTATTATCTTACTAATTTGAAGTTGGACCTAATTTGAGGCATGGTATCCCCTCCCATTTTTTTTTGTACCTGATTGTGCCTCTGCCAACAAACATGTATAATCCCAGTATGTATGATGCGTATTGCATTGAAAATGTTTCTGACGCATTTATTGCACCGCAAACTGCGAAGAAAGTATGCGCCGCACAACCACATTCGTAACACCCTCCCCAAAACAGGAGCCTGACACCATCTCTGCTGGGCCGATTTTTTTCAAAATTTTGACAACACACGCAATTCAAAGTTAGGAAAAGTCACAAGTTTCCAGACGCTAGGCCTAACGGTTTAGAAGCGGCGAGTGAAAAACCACCGGGGGGGGGGGGGGGGGGGGAGAATCTGCCCCCCGCAGGGAATAGGGTTAAGGGCGCGACAAACCATTACTCTCGGCACCAAAATCCCACCACTGGCCCAGTAACCCTCTCCCTCTCCCCCCCCCCCCCCCACCCCCCCCACCCCCCACTCCACTTCTACAGTCACCTACTTGAAGTTGAGTCCCTTAAAGCTGAACTTGGTCTCCACGATGCCTGTGGTCTTGACCCGCGTTCGCAGCACGTCCTGCTGCGTCGGCACGTAGTTGCTCTTGGATATCCTGTCGAGCGCGTTCAGGTAATACGCTGCAGAGTCGTTCAGCTGGTACTCGCGCGAGCGCAGGAAGCAGGCCTGGACTCCGCCATCGGCCCAGAGGCGACGCATGATGTGTGCCAGCTCGGGAGTCATGACACCCTCGTCGGTGGCCGAGGCCAGCGTGAAGAACTGACGCGCGTCCTCCTGTGGCCGGCGCAGACAGAGGTGGCAGGATGGCAATGAGGTGAACGTGTGTTATTGGGGTAGCGGTATAAGCCAGTAGAAGCGAGGCATAGGGCCAGTCTACGACAGCGACAGGATGTGGCAGACTTATCTCATAAGTGGTGTTTAGGGGGTGTGAGTGTTTAGGCGCTGCAACCGGCAACTCCTGTATTTATAAGATGCCCACGCCTATCGGAAAAGCCGATTACGATACGTTGTAAGTTAGTACGGGATACTGATAGTCGATCGCGAGTTAACGGAGTTTACAGCACAAGTTAGCAGTAAACAGAGGCACAAACATACACTGTGGTAAGGTGGACAGTACTCAGTCATCGGACATGTTACATCAGCTGACAGACTGGTCGCCAGACGAAGCGGCGGGGAGCACCGCTAACCCGAGCTGGCTAGGCAACACATGCTGGATATTACAGCGAGCCACCCATCTCTGGCTTAGCAGATATCTGGCAACAAGATACAGGCGGAGCTGAAAACATCATAGTGTTCCACCCAAGCATTGCAGTGGAACGGGAACCAATTCAGAAGGGTTAATATAGCATACATCACCAATGTATTGTGCTAATTGACGGCGTGCTGTATGACACACTGTGTCATACAGTACGGCGTGCTGTATGACACAGTGTCATACAGTACGGCGTGCTGTATGACACAGTGTGTCATACAGTACGGCGTGCTGTATGACACACTGTATCATACAGTACGGCGTGCTGTATGACACACTGTGTCATACAGTACGGCGTGCTGTATGAAACACTGTGTCATACAGTACGGCGTGCTATATGACACACTGTATCATACAGTACGGCGTGCTGTATGACACAGTGTACGACAACAGCAGGGGCTAACGTACCTTCCTCATGCAGTCAGCGAACTCTATCCGGAGATGTCCCATGGCTCGGATGATAGCCATCAGACTCTGAAACAGACCGAACACAGTTACGCTCAAGTTCACGGAACGCGTTCACAACTTGTCCACATCAAAACCTTACAGGCGATCTGGGACCAGAAATAGCCGCGCCCGTACAACCAACTATCATCAACACATAAACTAGGCTGGCCGGAAGCTAAGAACTATCCCAGTTCAACAATTTAACGACCCAAGTAATAGTTTCTACTCGGACGATGCCTTCTCATTGCTGTTACTTATTGTTATTCGTCTTCGTCAACAGCTTTTCATAACTCATTGCAGCAAAGTGTACTACCTGCAATCGTTGATTTGATAAGATTTTACACACCAGCTACTCTCATGTTTTAAGTTGACACACTACGATAGCAGCATCATCGAAACGCAAAACCAGACTGGGACGTTGCTGAACTTGTACAAAGTCATCACACAACACCCAGTCAGGACATGACAAACATCCCGCTTCTGGCGCCTGTGTTTTGACTAAAACAACTAGAGCGTTACATTTGATTACACAAAATGACGCTTCTGCCGCCATAGTTTCCCACTTCCCAATAACCCAATGACCACCAGCCACTGTATGTATGCCAGCACCCTATAACTGCAATCGAATAGCGACTGCTCTTCTCACCCCAGTGTAAATCATACTCAACAACCGCCCCACCAGTCGACCTATGTGTAGCCGTTTCACCACAAACTCCCGGCCAGCGCCAGCGTGATGATTGACGGCCAGTTAGCATTGAGAAATACAGCCGCGGCCAACGCAGTGCATATCTGGCCACATCAAACAGACACGTCCGAACTGCAAACAACGCTGCAGCAGCCGGCGATATCCGGACCCCGATTCGGCAACCGGACAGCTAGATCCCAACGGCCGGCCCCCTGCGCGTCCCATGACTTGCTCGGTCAGCCTTCGCTCAGCCTTCACTTGCTCGGTCAGCCTTCGCTCAGCCCAACCGAGCGACCAACTTGGATGATTGTGATTTAGGGGCACCGGAAGGGCAAATGGGGCAAATACAGATTTGGATGGCACCGGGGTTTGATTCTCCCTGACGGGCCTCTGAATTACGAATTATCTGCCTCTCACACCATTTGGACCAGTGTGACAGTTGCTGTTATCGACTTGGTCCCAAGATAAAACGTTGCTCGACAGCCAGCCAGCCAACCCACCTGGATGGTATTGCTGAACACAACAGGCCGGTACTGTTCGCATTCTTCCCGACTGTAGCCAGACTCGTGGATGATTTTCATCTGCTTCACGATGGTGCTCTTGCCAGACTCGCCGGCTCCTGGAGGGTGACGAATGTGCACGGTCAGAGGTGGGCCTAACGAGGCTGCGGCCGGTGAAATCGCACAAGGTGGCGTTACAACACATAATGGGTGATGAGCGCATCAAAGGCAGCGAGATCGTTCAGTTTTCGTTTCGTGGGACGTTTACAGGAAATAAATGGTCCACAGCGAAGTCACTTAAGTCAATATCAGCACATAGGCTAGGGTCGGTGTTCATGAAATGAGAAATGAATACCATATGTGCAGACCGATTTCCAGAAGAATCTGACGGTAATAAAACGGAGAGAGAGACATGTGGTGACACCTGACACACGAAGACGACACGTGGAATAGGTATTAAAGGGGCCCAGCTAGCTAATCTCCACATAAGGAAATACACTACCAAGAACAGAAAGTTGGCATCTATAAAATTACACCTTTGTGCAACATTCCGGGTTACGTTCATCGCACCTCTGGTAAGTGGGTGTCAAACTGAAAAACTAAAACCAAAGTATGGCACACTGGGTGTGGCCAAATGCTACAAAAATAAACAGCAATCCATAAAGGCCAAAATAAAGTAACGAAACTGGGGGAACGGCGTTCTTGCATCATGCTGCAGCCCGAGTGAGCTGTATCAAAGGTTGTTTACACAGAACTCAGATCAAAAGTACCACTTTGTTACCGGTAGCCTTAGCCACAGCTGACACAAGAAAGTGGAGAGACCTGTCAAAACGAATCACGTCAATTACCTGACAGTAGGACTAAGGCCACTACTTCAGAGCTGTTTGTATGAATGAATGAATTAATGTGAAGTCCCGTTATGCAAGTTTAAACATCATTTTAACATTGACACATATTGAAACAATCCCCACACATATTCAAACTAACACCCTGGCAGGAAAGCAGACGAAGGTGTAACTCATAGAGCATATGCAACCCCAAGCGTCGTTTCCTCCGTGACCGGTACTGATTCACTGGCCGAGCGTCACAGCGGGTTTGTTTACACCACAGCTGCAGGTTCCAGGAACGTCGAGAACCGAACTAACTAGACCCTGCTCTCATCTCATCACCCAAAGGCATATACGGACGATTATCGGACATATACGGACGATTATCGGACATATACAGACGATTATCGGACATATACGGACGATTATCGAACATATACGGACGATTATCGGACATATACGGACGATTATCGGACATATACGGACGATTATCGGATATATAGGGACGATTATCGGACATATACGGACGATTATCAGACATATACGGACGATTATCGGACATATACGGACGATTATCGGACATATACGGACGATTATCAGACATATACGGACGATTATCGGACATTTACGGCGCCCAGATGACAGGGGCCGGCCTGGTGACATCACTGCGGAAACTGAGCCACGATAGCCTGTCGGTGAAGGATCCGTCCGCTCTGTTGGCCGGCTTTCGTCACTAGTCACACTGCTCCCTACATCTCGTCGGTCGGTTCTGATCCGTTCCTCGTGAGCCGAGCTTGTAAAATCACCCCAGCAACCAATCCTCCCCAGCATAAAATTATCCCACCTTCCCAGCACTCCCCACCTTTCCATCACTCAATCATCCTTCGTCTCATCTCTCCTTGTACCGCCCTGCCGTCTACCTCCGAGCCCCACGTACCGAGCAGAAGCAGCTTGACCTCGCGGGCGGCCTGCTCGCCGGCCATGCGCAGATCCTTGTCGATCTTGCGCGAGATGGCCGCCGCCTCCTTGTCCATGGTGCTGATTGTGCAGCCCATGGCCGCCGCGTTGCTGTGTCCCCGCCGCGCACGCCGCCCTCAACCCGCCGCCTGTTCCGCAGAGCACGGGCCCGCTCTAACGGGCCGCCACCATACGCCGCCGGCCGCCGCTGCAGCCTCCGCTACTACTGGCTCTGCTCGTCTCTGATGCCGTCTCCGGTCAGACGATACTCACAGGCCTCCTGTTGAAAAAGATGATGATAATTGGGGCTGACGGGCGCACCGACCGCATGTGTCATACTCCTGTTGAAAGAGTGAGCTGATACAGACTGAACAAGGAGCACCTATGGGTTCCATGGATCACTGAGGTCATGTAGCCACCAGACACTACTTGCACTACTGCCCCAAACAATGTACTCTGTAAACAATAGATGATAGTGCTATCAGCCACAAAGTCTGCTGTCAGAAATGATGATGATGCCAATGACCATGTTGATGGTCATCTGGAGCCCCACCAACAACATTATCTCATTAAGCACCACACCCATCACATTTACACACTATCTAGCTCCTCCTTAACTACTCCTTAACCCGGCATTGACTGGGGTCTCAGCCGAACGCCATTGACTGGGGGGGGGGGGGGGGGGGGCGTTAAACGCCCCCTGGTTATCTTACGAACCAATGATCGCAGCGAGACGCGCAAGACAGCATTCGAAAGCTCTCAATGAGATGAATCTAAAGCATGCACAACAAATTCAAAGCGAGGTCAAATGTCAGGTCAGTCAGGTCAAAGGTCAAAATCGGCATATTTGAGTTTATGGCCCATACTTTCCATACATATATGGTGGCCAAATTCACAGATTTGGGGAATGAAGGATGCCAGAATTGCTTGTTTGATTACCTATCTTGAGATGTAGGAGGTGTCCGGGTCTAAAAACATGATAATTATGCTAGAATTTGCATGTGATTTAGCCAGACACTCCACATTTCATGACATCTCATCTGGGAACCTTACCTAATTTTGGCATCCCTCCCCCTAACTCTCTGAATTTGGCCACACTGCGGCATACAAAGCCTTCGATTACGACCATCATCACCCAAAGTGCCGCCAAAGGTATGATAAATATCCCGCATGAGCTAAAGTGAGATTGTTGGCAAAAGTCAAGGTCAAGGTCAGGTCACAAAAGGTCACTATGTGCAAAATATCTACGCAAATCATGAAACACATGTTGTATGGGTTATTTTCCACGTAGAAGTCGATAGTGATAGTCATTGTATCACCTGATTTCATTTACATGAAGTTAGTGTCAAGTTCAGGTCACTGAAGGTAAAAATTTGACATTGATAAATATAAATGAAAAAGGCCTGTTTCTAGATACGTTTTGTCTCAGAAATACAGTGCCTGCATTTATTTGTCTGTATCTGGTCAATAAAGGCAAAAAACACGCGATTTTAAAATACAGTGTGCTAGCAATGGGCAATTTGGGTGGAAAACGACACCCTATGGATACTATTTTCCACTCTTTTTCCCAGAGTTTTTACTGTAAATTTTCCACTCCTTATTTTAAAATGTATTGGATAATTGGAACCCTGATACTGATTTATGAATGTAATGATGGGACAGCCTGTGGAGGGAAAGACAGGTAAGAAATAATAATTGGAATAGGTAAGAACTAATTCTGGTGAGCAGGTAATTGGGCATTGATAACGCAGAGTACATATGTTTTTTGGTTGAATTTTCAACTCTTTATGCTTATTTTTAGCCATAATGTTCCACCTGCACTACAGCTCCAAAGCAATCCTAGGACCCTGTCAAAATATGACGTCATGAGTTACCCATACTTTATATGCCATAAGTCAGTCAGCCATGCTGTAGCCCTTGCCATTTGCTATCTTTTGCATTTTTTTTTATTGCATTTGGCTCAAAATATGGAATTTTTACGGTCTGTCAAAGTTTAGCTGATTTTGGTGTAAAACTTGTGTGTAGTGACGTCACTAGATTCACTATAACTCTATTTTTTCCCGACGAAATTGCTTTCTTTTTTCACAGATGACGTAAACGTGATTTAGAAGAAGGTACCCAAGGTTTCAGGTTGATAGCTCTATTGGTTTGAGTTATTACTCAAATTCATCAGGGGGAGCGTTTAAACGCCCCCCCCCCCCCCCCAGTCAATGGCGTGATAATGAATACAACACTTCAGCCCTAAAACAAGCAATGTGACAATTATGCATTTACATTAATTTGTAATGATGAATAGGTTAACTATCAAGTATACAAAAGTATAGATCATTTGACACTGTAGGCGTATATGCAGGAGGCCTGCAACACAATATTTCACAGCAAGTTGATTATACATGTAAATATGAAGTTAACTCCTCAAAAGTTCTGTCTGGCATGCACATTTTCTTAAACAAGTTTACACATCACCAGAGGCATCAAGCAACTAAAATATTGATCTGATTGGACTACAAAGGGGTAATCTATTTCAATAGTTTGGGTTTCTCTCAAAATGAGAGCAAAGTTTCACTAGCCCGTCCATTTTTAATGATGCTTGTAAACGCATGGTAAACTATTACAATGGAACAATTATATACCATGAAATGAATGGTTCCACAAACACAAAAATCGCATCATTATGATATTCATATCTAAATGGAAGAAAGTCTACTGCAACAACTGATTTGTGAGCAAAATGGAGGAACATTGCAAAGTGCAAGGTTCTGAAAGCCTAGTATAATTGGTGGTTGCCTTCTGGGGTGAACTCAAACAATTGTTTTTGCAGCAGCAGTTTGCTGTTAAACATAATAGTTCACCTTTAACATGGGGTTTTGAACTGAGATAGCAGATTTGTAGAGCAGATCGAAAAATGGGTTGTGAAAGAATTACCTCGCTACGCTAAGTAATTTTGACACAGGACTAGTGGGCCCCTTTTGGAAATCTGTTTTGGGTCTATGAAACTTCATAATGGTTGTTTACGTTACAAGCAGCCTGCATATATATATATATATATATATATATATATATATATATATATATATATATATACATATACATATACATATACATATACATATACATATACATATACATACACATACACATACACACACACACACACACACACACACACACATACACATACACATACACATACACATACACATACACATACACATACACATACACATACACATACACATACACATACACATACACATACACATACACATACACATACACATACACATACACATACACATACACATACACATACACATACACATACACATACACATACACATACACATACACATACACATACACATATACATATACATATACATATACATATACATATATATATATATATATATATATATATATATATATATATATATATATATATATATATATATATATATATATATATATATAAAAATATTATATATATATATATATATATATATATATATATATATATATATATATATATATATATATATATATATATATATATATATATGTGTGTAAAGTCTGCCATTAGTGTGTGCAGTAGCTTCCATATGCATGTCATACATTGTCATGAAGTTTGTTTACAGCTATGAAGGAGAAAAGAGAAACATGTCTATTTCTTGACAGATATCTATCTATTCTCTAAACAAATGCCATATTAGTTTTTTTCCAGCTCAAATACCCACATATAACCAAATTTCAAGACTTTTTTCAGTGACCTTTAAACCCTTTAGTGACCCTTTAAAGGATGCACTTAGGGATGAATGAATATTACAAATGGAGTTCCACAAGGATTGGGCTCTAGTTCCACTACCAATCTACATATTTGTTAATGACATCCCTAGTATTGCAGTGTCTCATTCAGCTCTTGGCAGACAAAACTGCTATATGCAGAATTACTTATTGATGCCCTTACAGAATGGCCAAACAAATGGCAGCTGGTATTTGATGCAACTAAATGCAAAATGCCGCAAAAAAGACATGAAATTGCTGTACAAGTCTACATGATAAGGGGAGAGGGTAGGCATTCAAACCTATGGCCAAATTACTTGAAGTTGTGGTAGAATTGTTTGTTTTATGTTGGGTTGTATTATGGTAGGATAGGTAGGCATATTATGTGTAGTCATAACCAAAGGTTGTTGTTCTATATTGAAAATAACACTATTCAACATTGGGCCACTTGGTCAGCCCTGCAGTGGGCCCTGGTGCATTACAGTGCTCCAAAACGGGTATCGGTAGCTCCAGTAGGGTAAGTGGGAGGGGACCAGCTGTGCAAGTGCTGGTTTCATATCACCAGGGCTCCTCCATTTGGGATATTTTCAAGGATGATGTATTTTGCCCATAGCCAGATAGGCACAGCCCACAGTGACCTTTTGTTACAATGGGAGGCTATTGCCGTTGTGCAACACGAATAGTGGCTGACGGGCAATCTGCATGTGACAGTTGTTTTGCTTGGGGTCCTCCTTTATGGAGATTGTTTTGTGGGTTTCGTTAAAATTTCAAAACCTTTGTCAAAATCCAAATTCTCAAGCTCCTGACTGCCATATCCCACCAGATATCTTAGTGCCAAGTGTGGTTGGGGTAACAAGATTCTTTTGAGAAAGAGACTCACTAATAGAAGGGTTGTGGGTTTGAATCCCAGTCGGATCACAGTTCACACAATGTTTCACTGGTGATTTCTAAGCTTACTCTGATCACGTGAGACGATGTGTGGGTCACATGCTGTTGTTTTGAAAGGGTCCTCCACTTTCAAGTTCTCAAAAACACATTTTAAAAACAACCTTCGGTCCATGACACCCCCAAAGGCGTCACCCTTGGGTAATATACATTTTACAATAGGTGCATATCCTTGGTTACTTTAATGACATTCAAATTCCCAAATACCAATGATGACTTTCAAAATAGCTGGCCTATGCCCAGCTAGCATATGATACTGCTTGGCATTGCTTCCACATGATCCTAGACCGAACAATATTCACAGACTATGCTGTGAAAAGTGGCACCATTGCATCATATCACTCAATTTTCTTGTGAAACCAATTGCAATGTGTAATCTAAAAAGCCTTAATTTGTCATAAGTATGAAAGCAGGCAAGGGTGCTACTATACAGGCATGCAACCACCACTGGCATCACTGGGGATCAGTGCCCAGTAGCATTTTCAGATTTTAACATTATGTCTATGGGGGTTGCATGGAAAGAATATACTTCAAAGTGCCTCTGTCCCCTACTTTCAGAAGGTGGTTATGCTTATGCTACTATACCAGTTCAAAATGTACTTCATCCTTGATTGATGTCATTAATCTGCTAATAAAATTTCTGAAAGAACACTGCACAACATCCATAAAAGATACATCCTTAAGTTTATTTTTGCAGATAAATTTTATGTCATTCAACCTAAAAAGGATATGTCATTGTGAGGATGTCCCAAACATGCACAGCATAGTGAATTTCCTCAAAAGTTGAAATGTTTTGTTTCCACTCAAGGACACCAATTGCAATGGAAAATACAACACATGCATTGCTGTTTGACAGGAAAGGAATAGACACTTGGTATTGGTATTAATGGTTGTTTAATTTGTATCTAAAGGTAGTTATTCAAGAAATGCCAACCCTTCACAAATAGTATGCCAACGCACCAGAAACTCCAACTGACATCATGACCGTTTGATGTTGCGACAATACATCCAATGTCTCACCGAGACCATTATATACCAACCTTTGAGACAAAATTTCGATGGATCCTCAAAATAAAACCAGGGTCGAGCAGCCGGGACTCACACTAGCACGAAACCACACATCACAAGGAAATCCGCCCCCAATGAAAATCATCCGACGACGGAATCGCCTCCCACACACAACACGCCCTACGGAATATTTTTAAACGACTTATTCGTGCGTCACATTTGCCGACGATTTTAATTACCCATTAATTCGTGAAAGTTTCCTCGAAGGAAAGTATCAGTATTCATCAAGAAAATCAACATACAATACCTTCACGCTGTTCTCCGATAAAGTAGATCACGTAAAGCGATGAACCGATATCGTGAAAAGTAAATCAATGAATATCCATTCGATGGACATTTACTTCTCTTCTGGATGGGTAACCATCACTATCCTGCATTTAGTATTATTCAACTAGAATATACTACATCAACATTCGACTAAGCCCGATACATACTGCCTAATAATAATTCGAATTTGGATAGCACCTCGTTGTTTTTAACGCATGCCATATTAAAATAATGATGATCAAGCCATTTCAAAGGTACCGAAAGTATAGATCATTTGACACTAAAGGAGATAGTATCCTAGCTTGGAGCCCACATATGGCTGCTCTCAGAAAAATGGTGTTTGCTAACATTGCTTTTATTTTAATTCCCTCGTTTATGTAATTTTGTTATGTGAAATTGAGTTAAAG
>JAXIVJ010019370.1:0-19850 GCA_036785665.1 Chirona hameri | reverse complement strand
AAATTCCAATGTAATTGATTTAGTATTTGGTGAGATAATGACGTTGACGTCATGTCATGCCATTTTTGGTGGAAAAATGTTAAATATTTAAACAATCGTAGAAAATAGAGTTTTGAAGCAAATTGCAGAAACAAACGTTAACAGAAAGAAAATGACATTCTCTTCAAAATGGCTATCTCGGATTCGCAGAAGTTAGTGTTTTTGACCCCAAAAAAATAAAAACCAATTGATTTTTTTCCGGATTTTTTTTGTGAATTTGAAGTAAATTTCTTAAGCTCGAATACTAAAATAAGATGGCCGTCCCAAATCCGCACAGGGAATAAATGGGGGTACCTTTTAGTCACAAAAAGGTGTCCCCCCCCCCCCCCACCACGGAGAGAGGCTGGATCCGCCAGTGTGTTCGCCCCTCCCCCCCAACCGTTTTGAAAAATCGACACCGCTGCGTGTGCGTGTGCGTGTGCGTGTGCGTGTGCGTGTGCGTGTGCGTGTGCGTGTGCGTGTGCGTGTGCGTGTGCGTGTGCGTGTGCGTGTGCGTGTGCGTGTGCGTGTGCGGTGCGTGCGTGCGTGCGTGCGTGCGTGCGTGCGTGCGTGCGTGCGTGCGTGCGTGCGTGCGTGCGTGTGCGCGTGTGTGCGCGTGTCTGCCTGTCTGTCTGTCTGACTCTGTGGCTGTGCCGGTCGGCAGCGGTGGAGCTGGTGGGACCGTCGCTGCGAGGCCAGGTGAACGCCATCGCGTTCTGTGTGTGGACGGTGAGCATGTGCCTGCTGCCGCTGGTCGCCTGGCTGGTGGCCGACTGGCAATGGCTTGGCCTCATCACCATCGTGCCCGGATTCTACTTCTTCCTCGTCTGCAGGTGCGCTGGGTATTGTTAATCAATGTTGTTAATGAATAATGGGTATCAGACATATGTTGTACATAATTCTGGTGTGTTTGTGTATTTTGTATTACCAGATAAGTACCTACTATTTAGTGAGATCCAATTATTAAAGGAAATAGTTCACCTTCAACATTAGTTTTAAACTGAGATAGCAGTTTTGTAGCCCGTGTTGGGAAACCCCTATATGCAAGTTTTATTGACTGAAAAGACTCTCCAGCCGAATATATTTGATTTTGTTGGCGAAGGAATGCGGTGTGCTGGCGAAAGAATGTGGTGCTGGATCTAGCCCGGGCAGAGGCTATACCATCAACCAATCAGCTTGCAGCTGGTGCTAGCAAGCGAACCACCGGCCGCCGGTTGGCACATCTCTAATGCGAGTCTATCCTTACGCGACTACTTTCGAATCTGATTGCCTGAACCATTTTTTTTAATTCGCGTGACGTCAGGACTCTGACTCAGAGAGTATGCATATAGTTTTGATAAACAATACTAATTTACGGCCTTCTGTCCTGAATCGGCGCGATATAAGGCCATTTTTGACAATATAAAAATACATTATATTAAAAAAATGTAATCAAATCGTGTTTGGGATTTTTTTCAAGGTGAACTATTTCCTTTAACTCGAAACCGGACGATAATTTCGTTAACACACGAGTCACGACCTACCAGAATCTCATTTTGAGCTGGATCCAGCTAGATAAATTATGAAACAAAACAACTCGATATTTTAACATGTGCATATTGGTCAGATACATTCCAGAGTCGCCACGCTGGCTGATCAGTGTGCGCAGGAAAGAAGAGGCCAAGACGATACTGATGGAAATTGCTGCTGTCAACAAGAGAGAAGTTCCCAGGATTTGGATCGAATGTTGGATGACTTGTCTCAGCAGATCGAAAACGAAAAGAAGTACGGCATCTTTAGCTTGTTCAAATACAAGCTCAGCGCAATCAGAACAGTGTTTCTCACTTTCTGCTTGTGAGTACCAGCACAGCGCCTGCATCTATTAGGTGTGATCATGCACCATTTCTTCTGTCTTTGCCAACCTTATTTCAGTTCCAATGTGTCGATTTATATACGTTTGGGGTTGTCATCGGCCTCAAATATTTTGAGTTTGGTCCCCAAAGATGCTTTTGACTCCCTCAATGTTTTCTGGCCAATGTCGGATCCAAGGGGGCCAAGGCCAAATCTCCCAAACCGCCTGATATCAGCAAAAAATGACGCATTTTCTAATTAAAAAGCCAAGAAACCTTTACGAAAGAAAGTTTATTAATCACCCATTCATCCATAAAGAAGCAAACTACGATTAGTTTGTTTTATACTTTTTGTGGATTTTGCCGCAAAAAAAAAACTTTGTTTGCCATTCTGGGTTCTCCCTTGTATCTGACCTTAGATCAGGCATTTGACACATATGCCATGGTTTCAGCCACGGTGATCCGTGGACAACCAAGGTAATGTTCTAAACGTATTTTACAACGATAAGTTAATTTGTAATATTGAGGCATCAGAGAATAGTTAACCACAAGTATTGATCTTATATTATTCAACAGATTGCCCGTGATCAGTCATGGTGACTACGGAATGCTTCCGAGCTTCACTATTTCGAGTATTACGGCTCTATTGACTTAATCAATCGTAGTATACTGTAATATTTACCAGACTTGTGTCTGGATCCCGCAGTTGGATCTGGGATCCCAGTGGATCCATCGGCATAAAATGCATGAAGATCTTGGATCCCAGTGGATCCCTCTGCGTAAAATGCATGAAGATCTGGGATCCTCCTGGATCCCTCGTCGTAAATTGTAGATCCCATGGCATAAAATATACCAGGATCTGGAATATTTGTAGATCCCTCGGCTTATTTTCTACCTGGATCTGGTGTCCCATGTGGATTCCGAGACACAGGACACAGATATCCGGATCTCAGCTGGATCCTGGGATCCAGGCACATGTCTGGTATCTACACACACAGCCAGTGTCCGATTTCAGCTTTCGGCCGCAACCTGTCCCTCTCTGATACGCACTTGTGCTCCACAGTATTGGCAACATCGTCGTCTACTACGCGCTGCAAATGAACGTGTCCAACATGGCCGGTAACGAGTTCCTCAACTTCTTCCTGCTGTCGGCCGTGGAGGCGCCGGCTAACCTGGTGGGCTGGCTGGGCAGCGAGCACCTGGGCAGGCGGTGGACAGAGGTCGGCTTTCTCGCCTTCACCGGCGTCTCCTGCCTCGCCATCATGCCGCTGCTGTTCTGTGAGTCACTCTGTTCTGTGAGTCACTCTGCTTCACTATCATGCCGCTGCTGTTCTGTGAGTCACTCTGTCTGTGAGTCACTCTGCTTCACTATCATGCCGCTGCTGTTCTGTGAGTCACTCTGCTTCACTATCGTGCCGCTGCTGTTCTGTGAGTCACTCTGTCTGTGAGTCACTCTGCTTCACTATCATGCCGCTGCTGTTCTGTGAGTCACTCTGTCTGTGAGTCACTCTGCTTCACTATCATGCCGCTGCTGTTCTGTGAGTCACTCTGTCTGTGAGTCACTCTGCTTCACTATCATGCCGCTGCTGTTCTGTGAGTCACTCTGCTTCACTATCGTGCCGCTGCTGTTCTGTGAGTCACTCTGTCTGTGAGTCACTCTGCTTCACTATCATGCCGCTGCTGTTCTGTGAGTCACTCTGCTTCACTATCATGCCGCTGCTGTTCTGTGAGTCACTCTGCTTCACTATCGTGCCGCTGCTGTTCTGTGAGTCACTCTGTCTGTGAGTCACTCTGCTTCACTATCATGCCGCTGCTGTTCTGTGAGTCACTCTGCTTCACTATCATGCCGCTGCTGTTCTGTGAGTCAACTCTGTCTGTGAGTCACTCTGCTTCACTATCATGCCGCTGCTGTTCTGTGAGTCACTCTGCTTCACTATCATGCCGCTGCTGTTCTGTGAGTCACTCTGTCTGTGAGTCACTCTGCTTCACTATCATGCCGCTGATGTTCTGTGAGTCACTCTGCTTCACTATCATGCCCCTGATGTTCTGTGAGTCACTATGTCTGTGAGTCACTCTGCTTCACTATCATGCCGCTGCTGTTCTGTGAGTCACTCTGCTTCACTATCATGCCCCTGATGTTCTGTGAGTCACTCTGTCTGTGAGTCACTCTGCTTCACTATCATGCCGCTGATGTTCTGTGAGTCACTCTGTTCTGTGAGTCACTCTGCTTCACTATCATGCCCCTGATGTTCTGTGAGTCACTCTGTCTGTGAGTCACTCTGCTTCACTATCATGCCGCTGCTGTTCTGTGAGTCACTCTGCTTCACTATCATGCCCTGATGTTCTGTGAGTCACTCTGTCTGTGAGTCACTCTGCTTCACTATCTGCCGCTGCTGTTCTGTGAGTCACTGTCTGTGAGTCACTCTGCTTCACTATCATGCCGCTGCTGTTCTGTGAGTCACTCTGTCTGTGAGTCACTCTGCTTCACTATCATGCCGCTGCTGTTCTGTGAGTCACTCTGTCTGTGAGTCACTCTGCTTCACTATCATGCCGCTGCTGTTCTGTGAGTCACTCTGTCTGTGAGTCACTCTGCTTCACTATCATGCCGCTGCTGTTCTGTGAGTCACTGTCTGTGAGTCACTCTGCTTCACTGTCATGCCGCTGATGTTCTGTGAGTCACTCTGTCTGTGAGTCACTCTGCTTCACTATCATGCCGCTGCTGTTCTGTGAGTCACTCTGCTTCACTATCATGCCGCTGCTGTTCTGTGAGTCACTCTGTCTGTGAGTCACTCTGCTTCACTATCGTGCCGCTGCTGTTCTGTGAGTCACTCTGTCTGTGAGTCACTCTGCTTCACTATCGTGCCGCTGCTGTTCTGTGAGTCACTCTGTCTGTGAGTCACTCTGCTTCACTATCGTGCCGCTGCTGTTCTGTGAGTCACTCTGTCTGTGAGTCACTCTGCTTCACTATCGTGCCGCTGCTGTTCTGTGAGTCACTCTGTCTGTGAGTCACTCTGCTTCACTATCGTGCCGCTGCTGTTCTGTGAGTCACTCTGTCTGTGAGTCACTCTGCTTCACTATCGTGCCGCTGCTGTTCTGTGAGTCACTCTGTCTGTGAGTCACTCTGCTTCACTATCGTGCCGCTGCTGTTCTGTGAGTCACTCTGTCTGTGAGTCACTCTGCTTCACTATCATGCCGCTGCTGTTCTGTGAGTCACTCTGCTTCACTATCATGCCGCTGCTGTTCTGTGAGTCACTCTGTCTGCGAGTCGCTCTGCTTCACTGTCATGCCGCTGCTGTTCTGTGAGTCACTCTGTCTGTGAGTCACTCTACTTCACTATCATGCCGCTGCTGTTCTGTGAGTCACTCTGCTTCACTATCATGCCCCTGATGTTCTGTGAGTCACTCTGCTTCACTATCATGCCGCTGCTGTTCTGTGAGTCACTCTGTCTGTGAGTCACTCTGCTTCACTATCATGCCGCTGCTGTTCTGTGAGTCACTGTCTGTGAGTCACTCTGCTCCACTATCATGCCGCTGCTGTTCTGTGAGTCACTCTGTCTGTGAGTCACTCTGCTTCACTATCATGCCGCTGCTGTTCTGTGAGTCACTCTGCTTCACTATCATGCCGCTGCTGTTCTGTGAGTCACTCTGCTTCACTATCATGCCGCTGCTGTTCTGTGAGTCACTCTGTCTGTGAGTCACTCTGCTTCACTGTCATGCCGCTGCTGTTCTGTGAGTCACTCTGTCTGTAGGTCACTCTGCTTCACTATCATGCCGCTGCTGTTCTGTGAGTCACTCTGTCTGTGAGTCACTCTGCTTCACTATCATGCCGCTGCTGTTCTGTGAGTCACTCTGTTCTGTGAGTCACTCTGCTTCACTGTCATGCCGCTGCTGTTCTGTGAGTCACTCTGATTCACTATCATGCCGCTGATGTTCTGTGAGTCACTCTGTCTGTGAGTCACTCTGCCTCACTATCATGCCGCTGCTGTTCTGTGAGTCACTCTGTCTGTGAGTCACTCTGCTTCACTATCATGCCGCTGCTGTTCTGTGAGTCACTCTGTCTGTGAGTCACTCTGCTTCACTATCATGCCGCTGCTGTTCTGTGAGTCACTGTCTGTGAGTCACTCTGCTTCACTATCATGCCGCTGCTGTTCTGTGAGTCACTCTGTCTGTGAGTCACTCTGCTTCACTATCATGCCGCTGCTGTTCTGTGAGTCACTGTCTGTGAGTCACTCTGCTTCACTATCATGCCGCTGCTGTTCTGTGAGTCACTCTGTCTGTGAGTCACTCTGCTTCACTATCATGCCGCTGCTGTTCTGTGAGTCACTCTGTCTGTGAGTCACTCTGCTTCACTATCATGCCGCTGCTGTTCTGTGAGTCACTGTCTGTGAGTCACTCTGCTTCACTATCATGCCGCTGCTGTTCTGTGAGTCACTCTGTCTGTGAGTCACTCTGCTTCACTATCATGCCGCTGCTGTTCTGTGAGTCACTGTCTGTGAGTCACTCTGCTTCACTATCATGCCGCTGCTGTTCTGTGAGTCACTCTGTCTGTGAGTCACTCTGCTTCACTATCATGCCGCTGCTGTTCTGTGAGTCACTGTCTGTGAGTCACTCTGCTTCACTATCATGCCGCTGCTGTTCTGTGAGTCACTCTGTCTGTGAGTCACTCTGCTTCACTATCATGCCGCTGCTGTTCTGTGAGTCACTCTGTCTGTGAGTCACTCTGCTTCACTATCATGCCGCTGATGTTCTGTGAGTCACTCTGTCTGTGAGTCACTCTGCTTCACTATCATGCCGCTGCTGTTCTGTGAGTCACTCTGTCTGTAGTCACTCTGCTTCACTATCATGCCGCTGCTGTTCTGTGAGTCACTCTGCTTCACTATCGTGCCGCTGCTGTTCTGTGAGTCACTCTGTCTGTGAGTCACTCTGCTTCACTATCATGCCGCTGCTGTTCTGTGAATCACTCTGCTTCACTATCGTGCCGCTGCTGTTCTGTGAGTCACTCTGTCTGTGAGTCACTCTGCTTCACTATCATGCCGCTGCTGTTCTGTGAGTCACTCTGCTTCACTATCGTGCCGCTGCTGTTCTGTGAGTCACTCTGTCTGTGAGTCACTCTGCTTCACTATCATGCCGCTGCTGTTCTGTGAGTCACTCTGTCTGTGAGTCACTCTGCTTCACTATCATGCCGCTGCTGTTCTGTGAGTCACTCTGCTTCACTATCGTGCCGCTGCTGTTCTGTGAGTCACTCTGTCTGTGAGTCACTCTGCTTCACTATCATGCCGCTGCTGTTCTGTGAGTCACTCTGCTTCACTGTCATGCCGCTGCTGTTCTGTGAGTCACTCTGCTTCACTATCATGCCGCTGCTGTTCTGTGAGTCACTCTGCTTCACTATCATGCCCCTGATGTTCTGTGAGTCACTCTGCTTCACTATCATGCCCCTGATGTTCTGTGAGTCACTCTGTCTGTGAGTCACTCTGCTTCACTATCTGCCGCTGCTGTTCTGTGAGTCACTGTCTGTGAGTCACTCTGCTTCACTATCATGCCGCTGCTGTTCTGTGAGTCACTCTGTCTGTGAGTCACTCTGCTTCACTATCATGCCGCTGCTGTTCTGTGAGTCACTCTGTCTGTGAGTCACTCTGCTTCACTATCATGCCGCTGCTGTTCTGTGAGTCACTCTGCTTCACTATCGTGCCGCTGCTGTTCTGTGAGTCACTCTGTCTGTGAGTCACTCTGCTTCACTATCATGCCGCTGCTGTTCTGTGAGTCACTCTGTCTGTGAGTCACTCTGCTTCACTATCATGCCGCTGCTGTTCTGTGAGTCACTCTGCTTCACTATCATGCCGCTGCTGTTCTGTGAGTCACTCTGTCTGTGAGTCACTCTGCTTCACTATCATGCCGCTGCTGTTCTGTGAGTCACTCTGCTTCACTATCGTGCCGCTGCTGTTCTGTGAGTCACTCTGTCTGTGAGTCACTCTGCTTCACTATCATGCCGCTGCTGTTCTGTGAGTCACTCTGTCTGTGAGTCACTCTGCTTCACTATCATGCCGCTGCTGTTCTGTGAGTCACTCTGCTTCACTATCGTGCCGCTGCTGTTCTGTGAGTCACTCTGTCTGTGAGTCACTCTGCTTCACTATCATGCCGCTGCTGTTCTGTGAGTCACTCTGCTTCACTGTCATGCCGCTGCTGTTCTGTGAGTCACTCTGCTTCACTATCATGCCGCTGCTGTTCTGTGAGTCACTCTGCTTCACTATCATGCCCCTGATGTTCTGTGAGTCACTCTGCTTCACTATCATGCCCCTGATGTTCTGTGAGTCACTCTGTCTGTGAGTCACTCTGCTTCACTATCTGCCGCTGCTGTTCTGTGAGTCACTGTCTGTGAGTCACTCTGCTTCACTATCATGCCGCTGCTGTTCTGTGAGTCACTCTGCTTCACTATCATGCCGCTGCTGTTCTGTGAGTCACTCTGCTTCACTATCATGCCGCTGCTGTTCTGTGAGTCACTCTGTCTGTGAGTCACTCTGCTTCACTATCATGCCGCTGCTGTTCTGTGAGTCACTCTGTCTGTGAGTCACTCTGCTTCACTATCATGCCGCTGCTGTTCTGTGAGTCACTCTGTCTGTGAGTCACTCTGCTTCACTATCATGCCGCTGCTGTTCTGTGAGTCACTGTCTGTGAGTCACTCTGCTTCACTGTCATGCCGCTGATGTTCTGTGAGTCACTCTGTCTGTGAGTCACTCTGCTTCACTATCATGCCGCTGCTGTTCTGTGAGTCACTCTGCTTCACTATCATGCCGCTGCTGTTCTGTGAGTCACTCTGCTTCACTATCATGCCGCTGCTGTTCTGTGAGTCACTCTGTCTGTGAGTCACTCTGCTTAACTATCGTGCCGCTGCTGTTCTGTGAGTCACTCTGTCTGTGAGTCACTCTGCTTCACTATCGTGCCGCTGCTGTTCTGTGAGTCACTCTGTCTGTGAGTCACTCTGCTTCACTATCGTGCCGCTGCTGTTCTGTGAGTCACTCTGTCTGTGAGTCACTCTGCTTCACTATCATGCCGCTGCTGTTCTGTGAGTCACTCTGTCTGTGAGTCGCTCTGCTTCACTGTCATGCCGCTGCTGTTCTGTGAGTCACTCTGTCTGTGAGTCACTCTGCTTCACTATCATGCCGCTGCTGTTCTGTGAGTCACTCTGCTTCACTATCATGCCCCTGATGTTCTGTGAGTCACTCTGCTTCACTATCATGCCGCTGTTGTTCTGTGAGTCACTCTGTCTGTGAGTCACTCTGCTTCACTATCATGCCGCTGCTGTTCTGTGAGTCACTGTCTGTGAGTCACTCTGCTTCACTATCATGCCGCTGCTGTTCTGTGAGTCACTCTGTCTGTGAGTCACTCTGCTTCACTATCATGCCGCTGCTGTTCTGTGAGTCACTCTGCTTCACTATCATGCCGCTGCTGTTCTGTGAGTCACTCTGCTTCACTATCATGCCGCTGCTGTTCTGTGAGTCACTCTGTCTGTGAGTCACTCTGCTTCACTATCATGCCGCTGCTGTTCTGTGAGTCACTCTGTCTGTAGGTCACTCTGCTTCACTATCATGCCGCTGCTGTTCTGTGAGTCACTCTGTCTGTGAGTCACTCTGCTTCACTATCATGCCGCTGCTGTTCTGTGAGTCACTCTGTTCTGTGAGTCACTCTGCTTCACTGTCATGCCGCTGCTGTTCTGTGAGTCACTCTGATTCACTATCATGCCGCTGATGTTCTGTGAGTCACTCTGTCTGTGAGTCACTCTGCTTCACTATCATGCCGCTGCTGTTCTGTGAGTCACTCTGTCTGTGAGTCACTCTGCTTCACTATCATGCCGCTGCTGTTCTGTGAGTCACTCTGCTTCACTATCATGCCGCTGCTGTTCTGTGAGTCACTGTCTGTGAGTCACTCTGCTTCACTATCATGCCGCTGCTGTTCTGTGAGTCACTCTGTCTGTGAGTCACTCTGCTTCACTATCATGCCGCTGCTGTTCTGTGAGTCACTCTGTCTGTGAGTCACTCTGCTTCACTGTCATGCCGCTGCTGTTCTGTGAGTCACTCTGTCTGTGAGTCACTCTGCTTCACTATCATGCCGCTGCTGTTCTGTGAGTCACTCTGTCTGTGAGTCACTCTGCTTCACTATCATGCCGCTGCTGTTCTGTGAGTCACTGTCTGTGAGTCACTCTGCTTCACTATCATGCCGCTGCTGTTCTGTGAGTCACTGTCTGTGAGTCACTCTGCTTCACTATCATGCCGCTGCTGTTCTGTGAGTCACTCTGTCTGTGAGTCACTCTGCTTCACTATCATGCCGCTGCTGTTCTGTGAGTCACTGTCTGTGAGTCACTCTGCTTCACTATCATGCCGCTGCTGTTCTGTGAGTCACTCTGTCTGTGAGTCACTCTGCTTCACTAGCATGCCGCTGCTGTTCTGTGAGTCACTCTGCTTCACTATCATGCCGCTGCTGTTCTGTGAGTCACTCTGTCTGTGAGTCACTCTGCTTCACTATCATGCCGCTGCTGTTCTGTGAGTCACTGTCTGTGAGTCACTCTGCTTCACTATCATGCCGCTGCTGTTCTGTGAGTCACTCTGTCTGTGAGTCACTCTGCTTCACTATCATGCCGCTGATGTTCTGTGAGTCACTCTGTCTGTGAGTCACTCTGCTTCACTATCATGCCGCTGCTGTTCTGTGAGTCACTCTGTCTGTGAGTCACTCTGATTCACTATCATGCCGCTGCTGTTCTGTGAGTCACTCTGCTTCACTATCATGCCGCTGCTGTTCTGTGAGTCACTC
This sequence comes from Chirona hameri, assembly GCA_036785665.1. Classification (NCBI taxonomy): domain Eukaryota; kingdom Metazoa; phylum Arthropoda; class Thecostraca; order Balanomorpha; family Balanidae; genus Chirona; species Chirona hameri. Next base: position 9,202 of record JAXIVJ010019370.1, on the reverse strand, counting down.
TGCTTCACTATCATGCCGCTGCTGTTCTGTGAGTCACTCTGTCTGTGAGTCACTCTGCTTCACTATCATGCCGCTGCTGTTCTGTGAGTCACTCTGTCTGTGAGTCACTCTGCTTCACTATCATGCCGCTGCTGTTCTGTGAGTCACTGTCTGTGAGTCACTCTGCTTCACTATCATGCCGCTGCTGTTCTGTGAGTCACTCTGTCTGTGAGTCACTCTGCTTCACTATCATGCCGCTGCTGTTCTGTGAGTCACTCTGCTTCACTATCATGCCGCTGCTGTTCTGTGAGTCACTCTGTCTGTGAGTCACTCTGCTTCACTATCATGCCGCTGCTGTTCTGTGAGTCACTGTCTGTGAGTCACTCTGCTTCACTATCATGCCGCTGCTGTTCTGTGAGTCACTCTGTCTGTGAGTCACTCTGCTTCACTATCATGCCGCTGCTGTTCTGTGAGTCACTCTGCTTCACTATCATGCCGCTGCTGTTCTGTGAGTCACTCTGTCTGTGAGTCACTCTGCTTCACTATCATGCCGCTGCTGTTCTGTGAGTCACTCTGTCTGTGAGTCACTCTGCTTCACTATCATGCCGCTGATGTTCTGTGAGTCACTCTGTCTGTGAGTCACTCTGCTTCACTATCATGCCGCTGCTGTTCTGTGAGTCACTCTGTCTGTGAGTCACTCTGCTTCACTATCATGCCGCTGATGTTCTGTGAGTCACTCTGTCTGTGAGTCACTCTGCTTCACTATCATGCCGCTGCTGTTCTGTGAGTCACTCTGTCTGTGAGTCACTCTGATTCACTATCATGCCGCTGCTGTTCTGTGAGTCACTCTGTCTGTGAGTCACTCTGATTCACTATCATGCCGCTGCTGTTCTGTGAGTCACTCTGCTTCACTGTCATGCCGCTGCTGTTCTGTGAGTCACTCTGCTTCACTATCGTGCCGCTGCTGTTCTGTGAGTCACTCTGCTTCACTATCGTGCCGCTGCTGTTCTGTGAGTCACTCTGCTTCACTGTCATGCCGCTGCTGTTCTGTGAGTCACTCTGCTTCACTGTCATGCCGCTGCTGTTCTGTGAGTCACTCTGCTTCACTATCGTGCCGCTGCTGTTCTGTGAGTCACTCTGCTTCACTATCATGCCGCTGCTGTTCTGTGAGTCACTGTCTGTGAGTCACTCTGCTTCACTATCATGCCGCTGCTGTTCTGTGAGTCACTCTGCTTCACTATCGTGCCGCTGCTGTTCTGTGAGTCACTCTGTCTGTGAGTCACTCTGCTTCACTGTCATGCCGCTGCTGTTCTGTGAGTCACTCTGTCTGTGAGTCACTCTGCTTCACTATCGTGCCGCTGCTGTTCTGTGAGTCACTCTGTCTGTGAGTCACTCTGCTTCACTGTCATGCCGCTGCTGTTCTGTGAGTCACTCTGTCTGTGAGTCACTCTGCTTCACTATCATGCCGCTGCTGTTCTGTGAGTCACTCTGTCTGTGAGTCACTCTGCTTCACTATCATGCCGCTGCTGTTCTGTGAGTCACTCTGCTTCACTATCATGCCGCTGCTGTTCTGTGAGTCACTCTGTCTGTGAGTCACTCTGCTTCACTATCATGCCGCTGCTGTTCTGTGAGTCACTGTCTGTGAGTCACTCTGCTTCACTATCATGCCGCTGCTGTTCTGTGAGTCACTGTCTGTGAGTCACTCTGCTTCACTATCATGCCGCTGCTGTTCTGTGAGTCACTCTGTCTGTGAGTCACTCTGCTTCACTGTCATGCCGCTGCTGTTCTGTGAGTCACTCTGTCTGCGAGTCACTCTGCTTCACTATCATGCCGCTGCTGTTCTGTGAGTCGCTCTGCTTCACTATCATGCCGCTGCTGTTCTGTGAGTCACTCTGTCTGTGAGTCACTCTGCTTCACTATCATGCCGCTGCTGTTCTGTGAGTCGCTCTGCTTCACTATCATGCCGCTGCTGTTCTGTGAGTCGCTCTGCTTCACTATCGTGCCGCTGCTGTTATGTGAGTCGCTCTGCTTCACTATCGTGCCGCTGCTGTTATGTGAGTCACTCTGCTTCACTATCGTGCCGCTGCTGTTCTGTGAGTCATTGTCTGTGAGTCGCTCTGCTTCACTATCATGCCGCTGCTGTTCTGTGAGTCACTCTGCTTCACTATCATGCCCCTGATGTTCTGTGAGTCACTGTCTGTGAGTCGCTCTGCTTCACTATCATGCCGCTGCGGTTCTGTGAGTCACTGTCTGTGAGTCGCTCTGCTTCACTATCATGCCGCTGCTGTTCTGTGAGTCACTCTGTCTGTGAGTCACTCTGCTTCACTATCATGCCGCTGCTGTTCTGTGAGTCACTCTGTCTGTAGGTCACTCTGCTTCACTATCATGCCCCTGATGTTCTGTGAGTCACTCTGCTTCACTATCATGCCGCTGCTGTTCTGTGAGTCACTCTGCTTCACTATCATGCCGCTGCTGTTCTGTGAGTCACTCTGTCTGTGAGTCACTCTGCTTCACTATCATGTCGCTGCTGTTATGTGAGTCACTCTGTTATGTGAGTCACTCTGCTTCACTATCATGCCGCTGCTGTTCTGTGAGTCACTCTGTTCTGTGAGTCACTCTGTTCTGTGAGTCACTCTGATTCACTATCATGCCGCTGCTGTTCTGTGAGTCACTCTGTCTGTGAGTCACTCTGCTTCACTATCATGCCGCTGCTGTTCTGTGAGTCACTCTGTTATGTGAGTCACTCTGCTTCACTATCATGCCGCTGCTGTTCTGTGAGTCACTCTGTTCTGTGAGTCACTCTGTTCTGTGAGTCACTCTGTTCTGTGAGTCACTCTGCTTCACTATCGTGCCGCTGCTGTTCTGTGAGTCACTCTGCTTCACTATCATGCCGCTGCTGTTCTGTGAGTCACTCTGCTTCACTATCATGCCGCTGCTGTTCTGTGAGTCACTCTGCTTCACTATCATGCCGCTGATGTTCTGTGAGTCACTCTGTCTGTGAGTCACTCTGCTTCACTATCATGCCGCTGCTGTTCTGTGAGTCACTCTGCTTCACTATCATGCCGCTGCTGTTCTGTGAGTCACTCTGCTTCACTATCATGCCGCTGCTGTTCTGTGAGTCACTCTGTCTGTGAGTCACTCTGCTTCACTATCATGCCGCTGCTGTTCTGTGAGTCACTCTGATTCACTATCATGCCGCTGCTGTTCTGTGAGTCACTCTGCTTCACTATCATGCCGCTGCTGTTCTGTGAGTCACTCTGCTTCACTATCATGCCGCTGCTGTTCTGTGAGTCACTCTGTCTGTGAGTCACTCTGCTTCACTATCATGCCGCTGCTGTTCTGTGAGTCACTCTGTCTGTGAGTCACTCTGCTTCACTATCATGCCGCTGCTGTTCTGTGAGTCACTCTGTCTGTGAGTCACTCTGCTTCACTATCAAGCCGCTGCTGTTCTGTGAGTCACTCTGTCTGTGAGTCACTCTGCTTCACTATCATGCCGCTGCTGTTCTGTGAGTCACTCTGCTTCACTATCATGCCGCTGCTGTTCTGTGAGTCACTCTGTCTGTGAGTCACTCTGCTTCACTGTCATGCCGCTGCTGTTCTGTGAGTCACTCTGTCTGTGAGTCACTCTGCTTCACTATCATGCCGCTGCTGTTCTGTGAGTCACTCTGCTTCACTATCATGCCGCTGCTGTTCTGTGAGTCACTCTGTCTGTGAGTCACTCTGCTTCACTATCATGCCGCTGCTGTTCTGTGAGTCACTCTGCTTCACTATCGTGCCGCTGCTGTTCTGTGAGTCACTCTGTCTGTGAGTCACTCTGCTTCACTATCATGCCGCTGCTGTTCTGTGAGTCACTCTGTCTGTGAGTCACTCTGCTTCACTATCATGCCGCTGCTGTTCTGTGAGTCACTCTGTCTGTGAGTCACTCTGCTTCACTATCATGCCGCTGCTGTTCTGTGAGTCACTCTGCTTCACTGTCATGCCGCCGCTGTTCTGTGAGTCACTCTGCTTCACTATCATGCCGCTGCTGTTCTGTGAGTCACTCTGATTCACTATCATGCCGCTGCTGTTCTGTGAGTCACTCTGCTTCACTATCATGCCCCTGCTGTTCTGTGAGTCACTCTGTCTGTGAGTCACTCTGCTTCACTATCATACCGCTGCTGTTCTGTGAGTCACTCTGTTCTGTGAGTCACTCTGTCTGTGAGTCACTCTGCTTCACTGTCATGCCGCTGCTGTTCTGGGAGTCACTCTGTCTGTGAGTCACTCTGCTTCACTATCATGCCGCTGCTGTTCTGTGAGTCACTCTGTCTGTGAGTCACTCTGCTTCACTATCATGCCGCTGCTGTTATGTGAGTCACTCTGTCTGTGAGTCACTCTGCTTCACTATCATGCCGCTGCTGTTCTGTGAGTCACTCTGTTATGTGAGTCACTCTGCTTCACTATCATGCCGCTGCTGTTATGTGAGTCACTCTGTCTGTGAGTCACTCTGCTTCACTATCATGCCGCTGCTGTTCTGTGAGTCACTCTGTCTGTGAGTCACTCTGCTTCACTATCATGCCGCTGCTGTTCTGTGAGTCACTCTGTCTGTGAGTCACTCTGCTTCACTATCATGCCGCTGCTGTTCTGTGAGTCACTCTGTCTGTGAGTCACTCTGCTTCACTATCATGCCGCTGCTGTTCTGTGAGTCACTCTGTCTGTGAGTCACTCTGCTTCACTGTCATGCCGCTGCTGTTCTGTGAGTCACTCTGTCTGTGAGTCACTCTGCTTCACTATCATGCCGCTGCTGTTCTGTGAGTCACTCTGCTTCACTATCATGCCGCTGCTGTTCTGTGAGTCACTCTGTCTGTGAGTCACTCTGCTTCACTATCATGCCGCTGCTGTTCTGTGAGTCACTCTGTCTGTGAGTCACTCTGCTTCACTATCATGCCGCTGCTGTTCTGTGAGTCACTCTGTCTGTGAGTCACTCTGCTTCACTGTCATGCCGCTGCTGTTCTGTGAGTCACTCTGTCTGTGAGTCACTCTGCTTCACTGTCATGCCGCTGATGTTCTGTGAGTCACTCTGTCTGTGAGTCACTCTGCTTCACTATCATGCCGCTGCTGTTCTGTGAGTCACTCTGCTTCACTATCATGCCGCTGCTGTTCTGTGAGTCACTCTGCTTCACTATCATGCCGCTGCTGTTCTGTGAGTCACTCTGCTTCACTATCATGCCGCTGCTGTTCTGTGAGTCACTCTGCTTCACTATCATGCCCCTGATGTTCTGTGAGTCACTCTGTCTGTGAGTCACTCTGCTTCACTATCATGCCGCTGCTGTTCTGTGAGTCACTCTGTCTGTGAGTCACTCTGCTTCACTATCATGCCGCTGCTGTTCTGTGAGTCACTCTGCTTCACTATCATGCCGCTGCTGTTCTGTGAGTCACTCTGTCTGTGAGTCACTCTGCTTCACTATCATGCCGCTGCTGTTCTGTGAGTCACTCTGCTTCACTATCATGCCGCTGCTGTTCTGTGAGTCACTCTGCTTCACTATCAAGCCGCTGCTGTTCTGTGAGTCACTCTGCTTCACTATCATGCCGCTGCTGTTCTGTGAGTCACTCTGTCTGTGAGTCACTCTGCTTCACTATCAAGCCGCTGCTGTTCTGTGAGTCACTCTGCTTCACTATCATGCCGCTGCTGTTCTGTGAGTCACTCTGCTTCACTATCATGCCGCTGCTGTTCTGTGAGTCACTCTGCTTCACTATCATGCCGCTGCTGTTCTGTGAGTCACTCTGTCTGTGAGTCACTCTGCTTCACTATCATGCCGCTGCAGTTCTGTGAGTCACTCTGTCTGTGAGTCACTCTGCTTCACTATCATGCCGCTGCTGTTCTGTGAGTCACTCTGCTTCACTATCAAGCCGCTGCTGTTCTGTGAGTCACTCTGCTTCACTATCATGCCGCTGCTGTTCTGTGAGTCACTCTGTCTGTGAGTCACTTTGCTTCACTATCATGCCGCTGCTGTTCTGTGAGTCACTCTGCTTCACTATCATGCCGCTGCTGTTCTGTGAGTCACTCTGTCTGTGAGTCACTCTGCTTCACTATCATGCCGCTGCTGTTCTGTGAGTCACTCTGTCTGTGAGTCACTCTGCTTCACTATCATGCCCCTGATGTTCTGTGAGTCACTCTGTCTGTGAGTCACTCTGCTTCACTATCGTGCCGCTGCTGTTCTGTGAGTCACTCTGCTTCACTATCATGCCCCTGCTGTTCTGTGAGTCACTGTCTGTGAGTCACTCTGCTTCACTATCATGCCGCTGCTGTTCTGTGAGTCACTCTGTCTGTGAGTCACTCTGCTTCACTATCATGCCGCTGCTGTTCTGTGAGTCACTCTGTCTGTGAGTCACTCTGCTTCACTGTCATGCCGCTGCTGTTCTGTGAGTCACTCTGTCTGTGAGTCACTCTGCTTCACTATCATGCCGCTGCTGTTCTGTGAGTCACTCTGCTTCACTATCATGCCGCTGCTGTTCTGTGAGTCACTCTGTCTGTGAGTCACTCTGCTTCACTATCATGCCGCTGCTGTTCTGTGAGTCACTCTGTCTGTGAGTCACTCTGCTTCACTATCATGCCGCTGCTGTTCTGTGAGTCACTCTGTCTGTGAGTCACTCTGCTTCACTATCATGCCGCTGCTGTTCTGTGAGTCACTCTGCTTCACTGTCATGCCGCTGCTGTTCTGTGAGTCACTCTGCTTCACTATCATGCCGCTGCTGTTCTGTGAGTCACTCTGTCTCATCGTTATTATATCGAGACGGAATAGTACCTCGTCAAACTGAAGTTCTTAGCGAATAACGTATCTCTTTGCATTGATGCAAAAATAAATGACATCTCTTCGTCGTCCATTGCTTATCAGTGTTTGTGGTAATGATTTGTTGACGTAAATACGATTACAACGGAAAGATCTAACTGAAAATGTGCCTTCTATTCATTGAGTCGTATTTTCTGATCCTTCGCCATCAGCGCCTTTGTAATACAATCCCCTTAGGTATACCTCTCTTGGAATTGCACACCGCTACCCATGCTTACATATCATCTTTACACAGAAAACACTGGCATTAACTACAAATAAAATAAAGCAATGCATAGTGTAATCCGCATTAAATAATGTGCCTGGATCTCCCCCGAGAAGGAGTAGTAGACGGAGTAGACGGAGTAGACGGAGTAGACGGAGTTCTAAACTCTGTGCAATTCTATATATGCTAACTATATACTGCTGTGTCAGAAAGAGTTGGGAATTCATGTCTATGTCGTGTGACTCTCCTTCTTATACAAAATGTTCAAGTTTGATTTAATAGCATCTACGATATGCTGCATAACTGCATAACAGTGTTAGGGTCTGTCATATTTAGGAACATATTATTCACAATTATTACTGCTCATTGAATTATATCAGAATTAGAAGTAGTCATAAACTAATATCACTCGTTTTCATTCTATTACTTTTCTGAGTGAAGCAGTTAACAAATCATATAAACACGTCACCAAATATGAGAAGCAATTATGTAAGGACAGAGCTTGGCAGTGAGGGTGCTCGCGACCGTGGCTTGTTAATTAGATGTATGAAAGGCTTCGTACAGCACTTCTAGGTCTTAATGTTCTTCTCAAATGTCTGGGCGTACAGGAGTGTAGTTTTTTTAATTATGCCAGAAAAAGTGTCGTAAATGGCATAACAAAATGGTCGTAAGTGACTTCTTCACCGGTTAACTAACATAATCCTCGTTACCCATTTTTTTTCTTCTTGTTCTTCACAATGTTATACTACATTAAAGGGAACTAGTGTACAGATGAAGTTTGTTCACCATTGACTCACGGGCGTTGGTAAAAAAGCTTAAAACAGATTTATTTGTGGGCGGGACTGGAACTGGAGCATTTGTGTCCACAAACTGGAGAATTTGTGGACTGTTGGTCACGTGACCTGCAGTTTTTGGACTATAGATCACGTGACTAAGCCAGACTTGAATGAAAATTGCCAGACTTGATTGTTATATATCGCGTGCTGCAGCTGCACACTAAGGGTGCGATCGGCAACTCGACGAATTCGCCGTAATCACGACGAATTCGCCGTAATCATGACGAATTCGTCGGTGATTCGTCGGACGCCGAATATTCGCTCAGTTTGTGTTCGGCAACAGGACGAATCTGCAAACGAGCGAATTCGCCCGACGAATTCGCTCTGTCGGAGCGCGAATTTCCAAACCAGTCGTCGGGAGGGCTAATTTCTTTTGCAGTGTGCCATAACGTCATCTGCAGTATTGCTGTATTGACTGCAGTATTGCTGAGTACTGACAAAGTTCAAACTACCGTGATTTCTGAAAACAAGTAAAATAACCACGCAAATCAAGGCCCTATAACTACACAAACCATGACACGGCGCAGCAGTGACAAAACCGGCGGATAATTTTGCTGTTACAGAACGCACGAGACAGCGAATTCGCCGGAGAGCGAATTGGTTGGATTCGTCGGAGAGCGAATTCGTCGTGTTGCCGATCGTACCCTAAATCGCTTTGTGGACTCGCGCTCTAAAATTCACAGTTTGAGAATTCGACTTCGTCTCGTCCACAAATTGCAAATTTTGTCGCATTCGTCCACAAAGCTATAATAAATACCTTTTGATTTATTTGTCTGCATTATTGTATGCCACATGTATGATATCACAATGATCCAGTTTCAACTTACAAGTGAAGTTACAACTTTTTCTATTTCGAAAAGTGATTTTTGGGAAATTTACATAAGGTACATATACTTCTTTCGGAGTTCATGATCGATGTTTTCCCTTCACTATTGGGAGCGCGACATATCCGGCGCTTTTCTTTCAATTTGTTGAACGTTGGAAAGTGACTAACTCAGATCGCTTCTACCAAATACCAAGTGCATGGGCGACCAAAGCGAGGTGCAATTGTCGTACGCTTAAAATTGAGTCATGAAATGATGTTTAGGTAAGCTCAATTAGACAAATCTTAGTAAATACTTAAGTGATGTCAACATGTTTTGCGTTGTTATATTCAAATACTGCAAACGAACTGCATGCACCAAGAAAGTGGGACGTTCCAAATTAGGTTGTTTCTGCGAAATACCAAGGGTATGGGCGACCAAGGTGAAGAACAATTTTGGAACACTTCTTATGAGTTGAAAAATGACGGTTGAGCAAAGCCATAGTAACGATAGAAAGGGCGAGTTATTGGGCAACTATATTCGAGTTGGCAA